>JBBMEG010053728.1:0-16099 GCA_037832605.1 Cyclanthera cordifolia
CCCCCAGGGGTCGACAATGGTGCTTGCCGACCCCCCAGGGGTCGACTATGGTGCTAGCCGACCCCCGGGGGGTCGGCCTTGGTCCTCTTGTCCTTTGTTCGGGTTCCGACCTATTTTCGAGACTTTAGGCTATATTTTATGTTACAACAATTAAAATAGATGAATGAAATGTTGTTATGTAAAGTAATTTCCTTTTATATTTTATGAAAATTTTTAAGACATTTAGACAACTAACCCATCTTAGTGTGAAAAATAATTAATCTTATTCTTCATTTATGTTTAAGATTTTTTTTTTCCTCGAGGAAAAGATGGGACGAATTAAATTAATCATATCACATTATATTATATTAGTATATTATATTATATTATACTATTTTAAAGTGTGGCTTAAGGAAAAAATCATTTTTTGACGATTTTACCTTTAAACTATTCTTAAAATTACAAACATGTCCTGATTTAAAAAAAAAAAAAATGTTTTAAATCATTTAATACTACCTTAAATTTCTTTTGGAATGCGTAAGGTTTTTTTGTGTTTTTTAATATTTCTTCCTAATAATTTAAGTTATATGTTTTTTTAGTATAATTTAAAGTACATGCCAAGTTTTTTTAAAAAGATAATGTTTTAAATTTTTTTTTTGAGATAATGTTTTAAATCATTTGATACTACTTTAAACTTTTTTGGAATGGAAAGGTTTTTAGTGTTTTTTAATACTTTTTCCTTATAATTTCAAGTTATGCTTTTTTTAGTTAAATTTAAAGTTATACTAGCAAAATAAAATTTGAAATGGGTAAGAAAAGTGGGTTTTAATTAAAGGTTTTTTTTTTTTTTTAATTTTTTATTTGTACGTATGTTTCATGTTTTGAAATGTAAAATCATACCAATTATATTTGAAATTTAAAATTTTTTAAATATTTTTTCCTATAAAATTAATTTAATTTTATTAATTGCAATTTATGATGGAATATGTTATAGAGTTTTGAAACTTTAAATTTCTATCTATAACAGCAAATTGGTTTCGTCATTTTTCTCCAACATTCATATTTACCTATTTTCTTCATTCTTCTCATTAGTTTTTTACTTTCCAATACTCTCTGATCTTCAACTTATTTAAAAAGGTTAGTGTTCATAATTTGTTTTGTCGTAACAGTACTTTTTTATGTTTTTTTCTCTTCTCATTTTTCATAAATAAATTTCTCTTAATATTTTTCATATTTCTTATGAATGCAATCTATATTAGAACTATTTTATTTAGCATCTTCAAGAATTGATGCACAGTAATTATATATATTTTATTTTGTTTTTCAAAGTTTTATCGTACCTAACTACTTTAAAATTTGATTTGACCATGAAAATCATTTTGAAGAACTATTTTGTTCTCCTGATTTTTATTATTTCAACTATATTATTGGTTATTAATTAGTTATGTTTAATTATTTTATGTGGGTTTAATATTAATTATTCTAATTCATTTTATATTGATTAAATTTATAAAAATAAAAGTAAAAAAATTACTCTTTTTTTAGATTACAAAAAAAAAAAAAAGCTTTCGTGTTGACTTTACATTTATTCATTTAATTATGTTAATGAATGGTTAACTTTTTATTGAACAATGATCTTCCACAAATTATATCTAAAAAAATTATACATTATCTTACAACCATATGCTTTTTCTTTTTTTTTTTTTTAGTTTATATTTCTTTATATAATATATATTTCAAGATTGAAATTGTATTTATTATTGAATTACTTACTTGTATCTAACTCTTATTTGGTTGCAAGATGGTTTTTGGTAGGGATCTTTGGTTGCAATATTACTGGAAGATCTAAACAGAATAAAATTTAGTTTTAGATGATAAAATTATTGTTTGAGGATGAGTACATACATTTTTATGATAAATACATTGGCGAGTTATTATAAATGTATTTATTTACTTTATAGTAACAATAGTGATAACATTTGTTAAGAAAATTTATGTGAATTATGATATATTCCAAATTTTATTTGTTGTAAATGTATATATTTCTTTATATTTTTCTTTCAGTTTTATAATAGGTATTTATAAAACCTAAATTATATAAATATTATTAATTTAATTTTTAATTATTTTAACAAATCTGTTTTATCCGTAATCTTTAGGATTCTTTAATTACTTAAAAATGTATTAGTTATTTTTTGAAAAAAAACAAAATATATTATGACTAAATGTGAATAGGAGCATACACAAATGGTTAAATATGTAATGTTGGTGATATTTAACCGATGGAGTAGTTCAAAAAATAATACTCATGTTGTTTATTTTCATAATTAATATAAAAATATATTTTATATTCTTTTATAATCAACGCGTGTGTGAAGTGGAATATTAGTGATCGTGTTAATTTATATTTAATGGATAGAACATACAAACTCACAAGGTGTAATGTCAAAAGTTTTTTAATTTTTTAAAAATATAACTCAATATTATAACGAATTTCTACTTAACAATTTTAAGAGTTCGTGCAAATAATATTTCATTAATTTTTTATAATAAAATTTCAAATGCGCCAAACTATTAAAGATTTCTTTAATTTATTTTGTAGGTAAATAACCTAAAATTTTAATACAAAAATTCTGATAGATTATACTAAAAGAAGTTATAATGAAAGAGCAGTAAACTTAAATGTTTTAAAAATATATTAATAAATAAATGGTAACATATTTGTCATAAATTCTACTGAGTATTAACTTTAAATGTAACCATTTTATAACTAATATAAGAGTATTGATTTTAAATATATTCAAATTATATTAAAAAAAATATTTGATGGCTATTGATTCGTCTCAAATCCATTTGGTTAATGAGTAATCATTTTATTTTTCTTATTTTTAGTAGTAATAGTATATAAATGACACTAAATTAAGAAATATTTAAATTCATTAATCTACCGATTTGTCACATTAGTAATAATTATTATCTTCTCCAAATATACATATTCATCCCTATAAATAGTTGTATGCTTTTGAATCAATTTCCATAACCTACTTACAAAGCTTTGAAGTTTTTCTTTATTTTTTTTTCTTTTTTGCTCGCTTCATTTTATTTAATTTTATTTAATTTATTTATTTTTTCTTTTTGAGAATGTTTGCTTCATATCTTTGTTTCATTTTTAAGTCAATAATATATTCTATAGTATTGATAACATCATATTTTATAGTATTTTGTCCCTAAGTTATATTTATTTGTTTATTACAACCAACTTTTAGTTATATATGTTTTAAAATTGTATGTGTTAAAAGAGATTTTGTTGATGAAATATTTACGAGATACTTTTGAAAATAAATAGTATTTAAAAACAATAATTAGCATACTAATGAAAACAATATGTCAATATGTTTTAATATTTAGGTTATTGTGTTCAATTGATTATTTTGTATTTTTAGTTATGTTCTTCCTTCAATATTTATTTATTGTAACTTAACATTCAAAGTAATGAATTTTTAATATATTTTTATTTATAGTACAATCATATCGTGAATATACATACACTCTTGAGCAATCAATAATTGAGAAGTAATTAAATTAACTATTTTATACCATGAAATAATTAAAAAAAACAAATTTTGACGGAGAAATTTCAGCCAGTCAAACAAAAACTATCAATCATTCACAAATAAATTCAATTAAAATATTGAGCCAATTGCAAATATATAATTGTCTCAAAATTAACTGGGTTGACAATTGTTTTGTTTGGATTTTAGGCCTAAGATAGGTCTAAGCCCATGTAGTAGGCCAAAATATTCATGAAGCCCAATCTCATAAGATGGCTCAAAAGCCCATGAAGTCCAAGCCCACAAGCTCATAGACCTTTATAAATAGGGAGCTTTCACTCATTTGAAGGGGGCGGAGAAATAAAGATCCTCAATAAGAACTGCTAACTGAAGACTTTGAGACTACCAAACATCACTCAGAGAATGCTCAACGGCCGAGACTTGAACAAGTAAATCGTCTGTTCACCTACGCTTAAAGATTCAATCACCATTCGTTTGAGAACAAGCTTACAGCTCTCAGATTAACCTTGTCAAATTCCACATCCCAAGAGAAAGAATCAGATGAATAAATTAGAGAAAGAATCAGATGAATAAATTAGAGATTGTAACCATATACCATATATCAATAAAATTCAAGTTCATATACACGTGTCTCGCTCTACTATTTTGTAGTGAAATCTCATGTGAACAAATTGGCACACCCAATGAGACAATTTCTACCTCTCATCTCATTCTCTCTCACAAAATTAAGCATAACATCGGGAAATGCAACATCAAAATCTGCTGCCACATTAGAGACGTCGATGAAGTCGTGAAAAGACGTAGCCAAATCTGCTGCTGTGAGAAGCTGCGATGGCATCTTGACAAGTTGCATCAAACATTATTCACTCATATGCTTACGTTGGACCTGTGACGCCCAGTCACTCAAAGTCAACCGAGATAAACGAGTCTTAACCTACATCTCAAGTGATTGCGAGTAGGATTGCAAAGCGACTTGAAGAAATTTCTGATAAAGTCGTCAGCAAAGACAATTCGTCATTTGACTAAGCCATTCCAACGATCATTCAAAAAGAGACATCAAGCCCTGACGTGATGTCTGTAATCATGGCTGGTGTAGAAGAAGACGACAGGATAGCAGAGTTCGAGAGGAAATTCGAACAAATGCAAAGAACAATTAAAGATCGGGACTTGGAGATTGCTTTCCTGAAAAATCAGTTGCAGAATAGAGAAGAAGTTGAATCAAGCCAAGCCCCTGTTGAACGAAGAACTAATAAGGAAAAACTCTCAGACGAACAACCACAACATTCAACCTCGATCGCATCCTTATTTGTTCAACAGTTACAGGATATCATTACTAATACAATTCGAGTCTAATATGGTTGTCCAATTCAGAGTTCCCTCATGTATTCTAAACCATACACGAAGAGAATAGACAACTTGAGGATATCTACAGGATATCTACCGCCTAAGTTTCAATAGTTTGACGGAAAGGGCAACCCCAAACAACATGTTGCGCATTTTGTAGAGACGTGAAACTGCTGGCACTCAAGGAGATCTTCTCTTCAGATAGTTTGTCCGTCCCTTAAAACGGAACACGTTCGATTGGTACACCGACCTAGAAGCTGAAACAATAGACAGTTGGGAAGAGTTAGAGAGAGAATTCATTAAGCAGTTTTATAGCACAAGACGAACGGTCAGCATGATAGAGCTAACGAATGCGAAGCAGTAAAAGGGAGAACCTGTTGTCGATTATATTAACCATTGGAGACCTCTTAGTCTTGACTGCAAGGACCGCCTCACTGAAATGTCTGCTCATACAAGGCATGCATTGGGGATTGTTATACATCATGAAGGGAATAAAACCCCACACATTTGAAGAATTGGCCACTCGATCTCACGATATGAAATTGAGCATTGCTACAAAGGGAAACAAAAACTCAAAAGTCTTGGAAACACAAAAGGAAAAGAAGGACTTTAAGGCAACTGAAAAAGTTGTAAAAAAAAGTTATAAAAGAATAAATGGTTGTCCATTAAAACTATTCTCAAAAGGGAAGGAAACAAAAGTTGAGGAACGACCTGAGGTGGATGTAAAACGACATTTAACATTGAAAGAAAGACAAGAAAAGGTATATCTATTTCCAGATTATGACGTTGCATATATGTTTGAGCAGTTGTTGGAAAAACAAACTCATTCAACTACCCAAATGCAAACTCCTGAAGAGTTAGGCAAAGTAAATGATTATGAGGTTGGTCCGAGAAAATAAAATAAAGTTAGACCTTGAGAAAGTAGCACAAGAAAATCATGTTGCGGTGGTTCCTCAGCCCAAGGTGCAGCAGTCCAAAAGTGCAATATACGTTCAAGGGTAGTGCTTGATCAAATTTGGCTCTTTTGAGCCAATAATTGTAAGCGTGCAAAAGGACTATGTTCCTGAAATGTGTGTTTCAGAGCCAACAAACAATGAAAATGAGGGTTGGACCGTGGTAACTCGGCGTAAAAGGCAAAAAACAGAATTATGTTCAAAAGGAATCACGGTTGCTCAGATCACCAAAGAGGAAGAGGTTTCCAAAGAAAAACAGGTAAAAGAATTGTAAGAAAACCTAAGCCTATTGTAGAGGAAAGCAAAGAATTCCATTTGACACGTCAACAAATAACACTGGCCACATTTTTCCAAAAGAATTTTGAGAGGATAGATAAGAAATGCATAATGCTTTTACATGTCATGCTACAACCATTCAATAAGATCTACCAAGCTCATCAAATGAACTCATCAAACCAAGAGACATGTCCTCATACAACATAGAAGATTTGTTATTGCTTCCTCAAGCACAAAAAAATGCTCTTATTGGAACTCTACTAGATTCTAGAAGTGTAGCAACCCAAACACCTATGGTACATACACAGAACCCATCATGCATGTCGATAAGTTTCACTGATGACGATCTATTGCTAGGATCAAAGACTTATAATCGTCCTTTATTTGTCTCGGGCTATATACGATAATAAAAAGTTTGACGAATCCTCATTGATGATGGATCTGCAGTAAACATAATGCCTAAGCCAAGCTTGAAGCAATTAGGCATCACTACGGAAGAACTCTCTGACACCAAGTTGGTTATCCAAGCTTCAACCAAGGCGGACACCGAGCGATTGGCATGATGCGTTTATAGGTCATTATCGGTGAGTTGAATGCAAACACTTTGTTCCAAGTTATAGATTGTAAGACAACCTATCGGTTGTTATTAAGGCGTTCTTGGATTCATGAAAATTGAGTTGTCACATCCACATTACATCAATGCCTTAAGTTCTATCAAGACAGCGTTAAGAAAGTAAACGTTGATACAATCCATTTTCGAAGGCCGAATCTCATTTTTCAGATGCAAAGTTTTATAAGGAGAATAACAATATAAATGGCGCTTCTACAGTTGAAATCCCTTTCGTAAAAAATGATGACGAAACGAAGTTAAGTCCAAGAGTAGACGTCACAAAGAAAGTATGACATGGAACCAATATTTTTCTGTAAATATTCAAGACTCAGCGAGTCAGAAATCCAACATCTTAAGAGATGAGAAACCTTCAGGTAGGCCCATCTTACGTTATGTTCCTTTATCTCGACGTAGAAAGGGAGAAACACCATTTACCGAATCCTCACCTATAAAGGTCGGTGATATTGAAGTTTTAAAAGAGAATTTCATTATGCCTCTCACGAAGATGATAAAGCAAAAATTGAAATAATCCACGACGATCAACCAAGAGTAGTCTTACCTGAAAAATGAACAAAAGATGGACTTGACCCAAAGGCGTACAGACTTTTAGCAAAAGCAGGGTATGACTTCGCAATTCACACTGAGTTCAAGATCCTAAGTATATTTGATGATAATCAAGCTAATCTTTCATCGACACAAAAAGAACTCCTGAAGAAAGGTTAAGCTCTACCGACATCTAGAAAGGGACTAGGATATAAATCTCCTGAACCAGTCCGCATAACGAGAAAAGGGAAGACAAAAGTTGCAGACGCAAACTATATAACCATCAAGGAGGTTAAAGAACTAAAGAAAGAAGAAGATGTTAGTGCAAGGAGACCCATTCTTTCGCATATCGAACCTCCAACTCCTCGTGTTTTCGTATTGCAAAGGTTGGGTACATCAAAAGATAGTAAAGAAGACTCGTCCACAGCTACCATTAAGGCACAATCTTTGATTTTTGGAAGATTAAGCGAACCTATAAAAAAATTAGACACATATTTAAAAGTTCGATCTTCCGTCTTTCAAAGGTTGTCCAAGATAAAGGAGGAAATGAAAGATACAAGTCCAACTACAGTTATGTCTCAACTGTCTGTTTTTCAAAGATTAAGTGTAACCACACAAAAGCTAGATGGGCGTGCCAAGTCAATTTTTGACACAATTTCTCCCGAAAGCTCAAAAGAAACTATTCATGAGGAGTCCCCAATTTGCTCAGACATCCGTAGTGTTGTTCCATCCCGCATGAAAAGAAAGATGTTGTTGAAAATCAAGACAGAAGGATCATTGAGAACAAAAAGACTTGATATTATCATTACTAACCCATTAGAGAAAGTTTTAAAGGAAGAGGAAAATGAAGCACCCTGCCATCACATTACTGTCTTAGAAGAAGCAGAGGATGAGTAGGTGAAAACGATGTTGACGAAGAACCACTGCCATTAAAGGATGGCAATCAACCAAAATGGATGAACTCAAAGAGGTAAACCTGGGCACAATAGAAGAGTCATGACCAATCTTTATAAGTACATTGCTTACGCCTCAAGAAGAAGAAGAGTATCTAAGTTTACTTGCAACCTACAAAGACATATTTGCTTGGTCATACAAAGAAATGACACGGTTAAACCCTAAAGTTGTTGTCCATCGTCTTGCTGTTAAACCTGGGTTTTGACCAATTAAACAAACTCAACGACTCTTTAGACCAGAGCTTATCCTGGATTGAAGTGGAAGTGAATAAGTTGATTGAAGTAGGGTTCATACGCGAAGTCAAATACCCGTCATGGATCGCAAACATTTTTCCTATAAGGAAGAAAAAAAGGACAACTACGTGTTTGTGTTGACTTTCGTGATCTAAATAACACTTGCCCGAAAGATGATTTTCCGTTACCCATAACCGAAATCATGGTTGACGCAACCATATGGCATGAAGCTTTATCTTTTATGAACGAGTCACCAGGCTATAATCAGATAAGGATGGCTCTTAAGGATGAAGAAATGACAGATTTTTGAAAAGGGGATATAATGTTACAAGGTTATGTCATTCGGGTTAGAGAACGTCGCTGCAACTTATCAACGAGCAATGCAAAAGATCTTTGATGACATGCTTCACGAACGTGTAGAATGTTACGCTGACGATCTCGTGGTCAAAACCGTAAAAAGACATGATCATCTCAAAGAATTGAAAGCGGTCTTTGATTCGTTAAGAAAATACCAGTTGAAGATGAATCCGCTCAAATGCGCATTTGGTGTAACATCACGAAAGTTTTTGGGTTTCGTCATAAGACATCGAGATATTGAAATAGATCAGTCCAAGATTGACGCGATACAAAAATGGTAAAATCAAGAAACTTACACGAACTTAGAAGTCTTCAAGGTCGTCTAGCATACATAAGGAGATTTATATCAAACCTAGCTGGTAAATGTCATCCATTCCAATGATTAATGAAGAAAGAAGAGATCTTCGAATGGGATGAAGCATGTCAGAATTCTTTTGAAAGCATCAAGAAATATTTGCTTAACCCCCTGTCTTTGGTGAACCTATAGCTGGGTATCCATTGACGTTATACATCATTGCCCAAGAAAAATCATTGCGGGGCACTATTCGCAAAAGTGGATGGAGGAGGAAAGGAACGAGCTCTGTATTACTTAAGCCAAACTCTTACCGGTGCTGAGCTAAACAACTCCCCGATTGAAAAATGTGCAAGGCTCTTTTCTTTTTCGTTGATAAACTAAGATATTACATGCAAGCGTTCAGTGTACGTCTAGTTGAAAAACTGGATCCCATTAAATATATCTTGTTTTAACCCATCATCTTAGGGAGTTTAGCTAAATGGGCAATTCTACTCCAGCAATATGATATTGTGCATGTACCTAAAAAAGCAGTAAAAGGACAAGCATTGGTAGATTTCTTAGCTGATCATCTTGTTCCATCAGATTGGCAGTTATGTGATGACTTCCTTGATGAAGAAGTCATTTTTATTGAAATCACAGATCCATGGACTATGTACTTTGATGGCGCAACAAGAAGAAGTGGAGCATGTGCAAGCATTGTGTTCATCTCCCTAGAGAAGCATATGTTACCTTATAACTTCACACTTAAGGAACCATGCTCAAATAACATCGGTGAGTATCAAGCTTTAATTATTGGACTCCAAATGGTTGTCGAAATCCGCATAAAGTATATAGAAGTATTCAGAGATTCAAAATTAGTGATAAACCAAGTTTCACTTCAATACGATGCGAGGCATGATGATTTAAAGCCGTATTTTACCAATTCTAGATGATTACTAGAGAATTTTGACATCGTCTATTTAGAGCATATTCCAAGATTAGAAAATAAAAAGGCGGATGCCCTGACAAATTTGGCTACTGCACTAAGAATTTAAAGTGAGGAAGCTATCAACGTTTCACTTTGCCAAAAATGGCTTATGCCAATAATTAAAGATGAATTTCAAAAGATAAATATGATATATGTCCATGTGATCGAGGATAAAGATTGGCAATGTTGATGCTGAAAAATGGTCAACGGATATCCACAGTAAATTTGTTTAGTTGAGGACGAAAAAGCCTGCAGAAAAGACGAATTTTAGGGCACACCGGTGTGGTGTGAGCCACAGGGCCTCCGATGCCTAAGTTAGAAATGGATTTAGGGAGGGTAAAATTGAAACTTAGAAATATCTTAAGAATACTTAGCTTAGGAATCGGCCCCTTGAAAGGGAGAAATGACTTCACTTTTATAGCAATCGGTATCGTAACCGCTGCAGCTAACTTATGGCGATATAATGGCCGGCGGTTAGAAACGTCCGTCATTAAGCCAGGTATGAATACCGACGTAACTCTTGACTGTTACCCTTCGGAGGTGTAATGACCTTGACTCCGGAGTTACTTGGACTTGGTCAACCTTGGCAGGTCCTCACCTCTATGGCCAACCCCTTAGGGGTGCAGCCTTCTCGTTGCAGCACTAGGGCTCCACGGGTGCGCAGCATCCCTTAGTGCTACTTTGGACTTGGTCGACTTATCCACAGGAAAGTTCTAACCTCCACGACCAACCCAGCTGGGTCAGCCTACTCGACCGCCCTCCTTAAAGGTCGGCTTTGGACTCGATCAACCCTTATGGGACCTCACCTCCATGACCAACCCTTTTGGGTTGGCCTACTCGTTGTAACCGGGGATGCCACGGGGTGCAGCATGCACCTGCATTACTTGGACTCGATCGACTCCTGGGGGAAGTCCTGACCTCCACGAGCAACCCACTCAAGTTGGCTTACTCGTTGTAACGGGTGACGCCACGAGGTGCGACGCCTCAAAATATTACTTGGACTCGGTCGACTCATCCACAGGAGAGTCCTAACCTCCATGGCCAACCCACTCAGGTCAGTCTACTCGTCGTAACGCGTAACGCCACGGGGTGTGACGCCTCCAAACGTTACTTGGGCTTGGTCGACTCTCGGGAGAGTCTTGACCTCCACGGCCAATCCACTCCGATTGACCTACTCGTTGCCAGACCCAAGAAGGGTGAGGCTGCAAGGGCCAACCCTAGAGGGCCTGACCTTCCTTGGCCGACCCTCAAGGGTGTCGGACTTGCTTGGCCGATCCTCAGAGGGATGGTAAGGACTCGGCCGACCCCCAGGGGGTTATGGCCTTAATTTGGCCGACCCCCAAAGGATCGACAAGGGCTTTGATCGACCCCTAGGGGGTCGGTGCTGGCGTGGCCGACCCCTGGGGGGTCGGTAAGGACTTTGGCCGACCCCGAGGGGTCGGTGCTGGCGTGGCCAACCCCCGGGGGGTTGAGGCCTCTATTTGGCCGACCCTAGCGGCGGTGGTGACTTTCTGCGCTCTAAAATGGAGTGACTTCCTTCTGTGCCTCCTCTAGAGTTGACCAGCTCCCCTACACTCATGTACTTTTACCTTAGTGAGCAACTCGGCATAAGTGAGTGGTGTCTTTTTCCCCCGCGACCACAGAAATTTTTCATCCCTGAGTCCGACAACGACTGCCGCTAGAGCTGTGCTGTCGGAATACCCTTCAACGTGCAACGCCTTATTGTTGAAGCGGGCAATGTACTCCCGAAGGGTCTCCTTGCTTATTTGCCTCACGATCAGTAGATGGGTGACTGGTTTTTTCTGATCTCGCCCTCCCAAGAATTGGGTGACGAAAGCTTTGGCCAGCTCTATAAAGGAAGCAATGGACTTACGCTTTAGCTGCCTGAACCATCTTTGAGCTGGTCCTGCAAGCGTGAATGAGAACGCTCGGCACTTGATCGCGTCCCGAACTCCATGTAGCTCCATCCATGCCCGGTAGGAATCCAGGTGCTCGATAGGATCCGTAGATCCGTCGTACTCCTTGATTGCAGGGAGTTTGAATTTGGATGAGAGGGACTCCTCCATGATTTCACCAGTGAACGGGAGGTCGACCTGTTCGACCAGGCTATCCACGTTCTGTCCGTCTTGGTCCTGCGCCTTCTTCATGCTTCCCAACTGGTCTTGGAAGAGACGAAGTTGGGCCAGCCAAGGTTGTGCCCCAGCTCCATCAACCTCTAACTCTCTTTGGCGTTGGTTCAGCACCTCCCTGAGATCCGTTCCTAAGTCGGATCCCGCCCTACGGGCACTTAGAACTTTTGAGGGACAGGGGGTGGATGATCCTCGTGTGGTACTTCTTGGCTGGCTACTCTAGAGTGATTGCGTCCAGGAAGACTCCACCATTTTGGATCCGATCCTTTGGTGGAATGAATGCTCCTCCTACCGGTCATTACCGCCTAGTCGAAGTTGCTCGACCGGTCTTGGTTGCCGAGAATGCATCTTTTTTTGTGCCTCCGTGGCTGGGGCTTTCCCTTTGGCAGGGTCCCGGACCAACAGGGCTGTTTTTTCTGCCACAACCTTTTTCTTGGCAGGTTGTCGCTGTGCCGCCTCCTGTAGCGCTTGTTGGTTCCCAGCATCAGCTACCTGAGCCGGAGGTGGTTGCCAGAGCAATTCCACCAGGCAACTCAAACTATCTGCCATTTCTTGCACTCGTTCTTCCAAAGAAGTGAACTTTGGATCAGCACTTTCGGTTCTTGCCCAGTTACCGCACCCTCACGATCCGGGTGGTTTTCGACGTGAACGACGTCATGTCCTCTAGAGGCAATCCTCCTCAGAGCGTGCTCGAAGTCCGATTCTCCATCGATTCTCCATCGACGTCGCGATGGTGGCCATTTTCAACGTTCGACATTTTTCGTAGGAAAATGGTTTGGATATTAGCGCTTTAGGTAGAACACTCTCGTCCCCACAGACGGCGCCAACTATTGATGCCGAAAAATAGTCAACGGATATCCACAGTAAATTTGTTTAGATGAGGACGAAAAGGCCTGCAGAAAAGACGAATTTTAGGGCACACCGGTGTGGTGTGAGCCACAGGGCCACCGATGCCTAAGTCAGAAATGGATTCAGGGAGAGTAAAATTGAAACTTAGGAATAGCTTAAGAATACTTAGCTTAGGAATGACCCCCATGAAAGGGAGAAATGACTTAACTTTTATAGCAACCAGTATCGTAACCCTACTCGACCGCCCTCCTCAGAGGTCAGCTTTGGACTCGATCAACCCTTACGGGTCCTTACCTCCACGACCAACGTACTCGGGTTGGCCTACTCGTTGTAACCGGGGACGCCACAGGGTGCAGTGTACTCCTGCGTTACTTGGACTCGGTCGACTCCTGGGGGAGAGTCCTGACCTCCACGACCAACCCACTTGGGCTGGCCTACACGTTGTAACGGGTGATGCCACGGGGTGCGATGCCTTCAAACGTTACTTGGACTCGATCGATCGTCCATAGGAGAGTCCTAACCTCCACGGCCAACCCACCCGGGTAAGCCTACACGTCATAACGGGTAACGCCACGGGGTGCGACGCCTTCAAATGTTACATAGGCATGGTTGAATCTAGGGAGAGTCCTGACCTCCACGGTCAATCCACTCGGATTGACCTACTCATTGCCGGACCCAAGAAGGGTGAGGCTACAAGGACGGACCTTAGGGGTCCTGGCCTTCCTTGGCTGACCCCTAGGGGAGTCGGACTTGCTAAGCCGATCATCGGAGGGACGGTATGAACTCGCCCGACCCCCATGGGGTTATGGCCTCCATTTGGCCGACTCCCGAGGGGTCTGAAGTGGTAAGGCCGACCCCTGGGGGGTCGGCGCTGGCATGGGTGATCCCCTGGCGGTCGACAATAGAGTTGGCCGACCTCCGAGGGGTCGACAATGGAGTTGGCTTTCCTCCGGGGGGTCGGCAAGGACTTTGGCCGACCCCCGGGGGTTGAGGCCTCCATTTGGCCGACCCCGGGGGGTCGACGTTGGCTTCCTTGTCCTTCGTGCGGGTCCCAACCTTTTCCGAGTCTTTCGAGATATTTTTATGTTATAACAGGCGACAACCTATTATCGACTATTTTCAACACAGGAAACTTCCAACGATCTTAGGCGCAAGGCATATATACGAAGAAGATCTGCTCGATTTATCCATTATAAGAATACACTTTATCGACGCTCCTTTGAAAAATTGCTTTTACGATGCTTGAGAGGTGATGATCAGGTAAAGCACGGGAAGAGGTGCACAACATTTGTGGCGCTCAGCAATCGGGTCCTAAACTTCACTTCCAATTAAAAAGAATGGGCTCTTACTGGCCAACTATGGTTCGAGATGCAATGAAATATGCAAAGAAGTGCAAGACTTGTCAATTTCATGCAAACTTCATACATCAAGCAAAGCCTCTGCACCGTACTATTGCTTCATGGCCATTTGATGTTTGGGACTCGACCTTGTTGGTCTCATAACTTCAAAGTCATCTGCAAGTCACTCCTATATCCTAGCTGCAACTGACTATTTTCAAGGTGGGCGAAAGCAATCCCTTTAAGAGATGTGAAGAAAGAACATATTGCAAACTTTATCCGGACATATTATATATCGCTATGGAATTCCTCACCGCATTGTAACAGATAATGGTAGGAAGTTTTCTAATAGCATGATAGATTAGCTGTGTGAAAAATTTCGCTTCAAACGCTACAAGTCATCCATGTATAATGCAGCAGCAAATGGATTAGCGGAGGCATTCAACAAGACCTTATGCAATTTGTTGAAGAAGATTGTCTCCAAGACAAAGAATGACTAGCAAGAAAGAATTGGTGAAGCATTATGGGCTTATGGTACTACGCATCGCACGCCTACAAGGGTCACCCCATATTCCTTAGTCTATAGAGTTGAAGCACGTCGCTGCGTCTTCAAGAATTAGACGCATTATATGAGAAAAGACTCGAAGCTCAGCAAGCGTTAGAGTGTTATCAAGCACAAATAACTAAAGCTTTTGACAAAAATATTAAGTCTCGTTCGTTTCAAGTTGGTGACCACCACTACTGGAAGGCAGGAGTGACATAACTGTTCAGGAGTGACCACCGTCGCTGGAAGACAAGAGTGACATCAAGCTATGACTAAGGTGACCACCGCTGCATGGAGCAGTGCAGGAGTGGCATCACTGATGCGAAAAAAGGTAAAAAAAAAAAAGAAAAAAGAAATGGTTACCACCGTTGCTAGAAGGCAGGAGTGACATCACTGTTCAAGAGTGACCACTATTGCTGGAAGGCATGAGTGACATCACTGTTCAGGAGTGACCACCATTGCTGGAAGGCAGGAGTGACATCATGCTATGACCAAGTTGACCACCGCCGCACGAAGCAGTGCATGAGTGACATCACTCGTGCAAAAAAAAAAGTAAAACAAAAAATAATGGTGACCACCGCTGCTGGAAGGCAAGAGTGACATCACTGTTCGGGAGTGATCACCACTGTTGGAAGGCAGGAGTGACATCATAACCACCACCGCACAGAGGCGAAAAAAAAAGTAAAACAAAAAAAAAATGGTGACCACCGCGCGCTACTGATCACTGTTCAAGAGTGACTACCACCGCTAGAAGGCAGGAGTGACCACCGTTGCACAGTGCAGGAGTGACATCACTAAAGTGAGTTATAAAAAATCGAAAAATAATGTTGACAAACAACCGACAATACACAAAATAAAAAACAGAAGATATGATATGTATATATATATAGAAATAGACATTTTTTTGCTTCAGCGACAGTGAGTGTGTGGTGACAACGATTTTGCGCAATAAACCACCTTCAACAATCCTTCGACTAAATGTGCGACAGCTTTATACAATTGCGTCGACGATGAGAGTTCCAAATATTTATCAAGGTAGTTGCAAGGATTTTAAAGACGATTTGCAGAAAAAAAAAAAAAAACTATATATATATATATATATATATATATATTTCCCTAAAATCATTATATTCTTATGAATTTAAGTTCTATCATAT
>JBBMEG010053739.1:0-15000 GCA_037832605.1 Cyclanthera cordifolia
TTTGATTTGGTACAACAACCAATGAAGTTGCCCATGAACTAAGGGACAACCCCATGCACATAATTTAAAAGCTTACAGTTTAGAGAGAGATAGTAAGAGAGGGGGAGAAAAGTATGGATCTTCATTTACCTGCAAATCTTCATCTTTTTGTTTTTATATTTTATTTTTATATATTTACAATTTTAAAACTATTATTCTATTTTTCAAATTATTTATTTTCACCAACTAAATAACACCACTTCGAGATCACAATCTGGATCCACACGTGGAAAATCATGTGTGATTAGATTTGAAACAGAGGAACATAAGAGGAAGATGATGAGTTTAATCATACATGGTGAAGTATTTATAGTAAATAAGATGCATTAATTATCATGTCCCTGAATTTAAGATTCTTCGTCAACAGTGTTGTGATGGCTGCAATAACGACAACTAGCTCCTAAAAACCCTTCTTATTCACCTTTTGTGACGACTTTTTACCTCGTTTTGCCAACATTTCTACATAGACGACCTTCCCACGGTCGAACGATGCCCTCCCTGGACCTGGCCCTTTGGTCTTATTCAACTTCTTTTCTTCACCCACAACCTCCCTTTTCGAAAAAACCATCTGTTCGTAGTTCCATAACATTCCGAGAAACCATATGTTCAAGCTTTACTTTAGTCATTTTCATTTCATCACTTCCTATCAACAACAATTTCTCTGACATCATCGTATAGTTTCTCCGGCGAGTTGCACACAACTCTACTGAGCTCTTCATTTAACACTATTGGATTCCCCTACAACGCTAACACATAATTGGAGGGATTCCAACTTATAAATATTTTTTATTATTTATTTACAATAATACAATTGAGTTATTATCATGGTTCGCACACACATTTTTTAGTTAGTTCTATTAAAATCGAACAAATATCTATCAATTAAGTTTGGTTTGACACAAACATGTGTAAAAAGCAAACCTAACCAATCCCTAGATTGGTTCTGTTTCTTTCGCTCTTGTTCAAATTGAGTTTTAAATATTTTTTTTTTACAGGGATTGGTTAGAAATGAGATAAAATTTAGTGGTGAAGAAAATAAAGAGTTGTGATTTGCGCACACTGCACAAAAAGTGTAACATATACATTAAAATTATATAAAAAAAGCAGTTTTTATTTAAATCTATAATAATTAGAGCATGATTTTTAAAATTAATAATCTCTTGATTATTGAGCTCACATTTATGTTTATTATTATTCTCATAAATGTTTTTTTTTTTTATAATGTCAATGTGATAATTTTGTAGCAAAAAAGAAGCTTGGTGTAAAAAATTAAAGGTTGAATGTTTCAATATTTAAATTACTGAAGGCCATTTTTATAAGGCCCATTATCGGACTTGGGCTGCCAAATGATTGAAGCCCTAGCTATTTGATGCATATGGACCATTTTGGACTTGTAAAGGCCCAAATAAACCAATTCAACTTTTTATTTATAATAAAATCAAAATATACACACACATACATACATATATATATATATTCATACAAATTAGGGGAAAAAGACCGCCCTACGTAGAGGGCGTTCCAAGATCGAACTCATGACACAGGTGTTGTATATATATATAATTTTTTTTAGTACAAGTTGAACTGGATTAACATCAAATCATTGCGCCACCAACCGTTTCGATAATTATAAACTTATTTTGAGTCTATTTTTCTTTCCTTCATTTTATGATAGAAAATAAAATATTATTTCATGATAATTGTGCTCTATGGTTAAATTTAGAAACATAGTTAAACATCAATTAAAGACTAATATTAATTCATGAAACAAAGTAAAGTAGTTTTCTTTTTCAACCTTTTTATTTATACTTGATTTATTATTATTTTATTATTTTTTGAAACTGCTCTATAAAGTTAAATTGTTGGTATTGAATGATAATTATTCTCCAATGTCCACACACCTTTTGGCCTACCTGCATCAGATCAAATGAAAGTGATACCTCAATTTCAAATGCTACTCTCTTTTTTTTTTTCATATCTAAAATAAATAAAATAAAAATACTGCCATGTAATCATTTATAAAAGTTAAATAATATTATTTTTGTTTAGATTTTTGGCTTTTTCTTTGTAAGGCATGTGCCCTTGGCCTCTGGCTTTAGGACATTTCCAGGAATAAAAATGCCTTTTTTCTAACAAAATTCAAAGTTGTGACTCACTTTTGCATATTAACAATTATAAAATACAAAATATCTTAAAAAGTTAACAAATACAAAATGAGTTAATAACCCCAACACACATTAGTAACTCAACTGTATTAGTGTAAATCTAATAATCAAGTTTTTTATTCGTATCCCAATTAAAATAAACTAAACAAAAACACAAAATGTTTCAATATTTTGAAGCGATTAGTTTAAATATTGTATAATTCATTTTTTGAGTATAAATTGAGGTAGGGGATCGTAAACCCTACCTAAAAGGCATTACTGCTTTCAAATAAATTAAGAATCAAAAACCGATTTTTATGATCAAACCTGTGATACTGATATTGAAATATTGAAATAACATCAAACAATAAAATTACTGTGCTACCAACATTTTTCGGTTTCATATTTCAATTTGTCGCAACAAAAATTAGTTCGATGAATTATAAGTTTTAGTTTAGTTTTCTTTAATTCAAACATTTTATATTTAATTATATTAAGCTTTAAAAATTATCATTACATTTTTAACTTCAGAAAAATGTCACAAAAAACATTATCTTTAAAGGCATCATATACCATTATATGATTAAAAGATTAGAGGTTCAATTATTAATAAATTATTTCATTTTAGTTTCTATCATGATAAATTTTTATATTTGTTTTTATATTATATCTTTTTTATTTACTACAATCATATCTTATGAACTTATGATCAAAACACTTAATAATATATATGGACCAAAACTCATTCTCTAATAATAACTTTATTGTGATTATAACATATCTAATACATTAATTAATCAACAAAAAATGATTCTAAAAGATTGAGTTTCATAAAATTATTCTTCCAAATAAAATAAAAAATAAATAAATAATATTTTGGTAAGTGAGGTTGGGGCTGCCTATAAGACACATAATCATGAAGGTATCCACATTTCAAATATATTTATTGTTACTTTTGAAAATGTAATCTTCTTATCAAATTCTTTTAGTTAACAAAGAAGATTCTCATACATATTTATTAGAGGATGGACCTAAATATTCATCAACTATAATAATCTATAACTAAAATATTTCTTTAAATTAAACCATAAAATCAAATTATTTAGTCTTGTTTGATAACTTCTTTTTTTTTATTATTTTTAAAATTTAAATTTATTTTTACTTAAATTTTTAACATATGTTTCGTTTTCTCTTTAAGTAAGGATATGAATTGTAATCAAGTTTCATAAACCAAAACAAAGTATTTGAAAGTTGCTGTTGTTTTTTTGTTTTTTTTTTTTTTACGTTTAAAATTTGATTTTGTATTTAAAAACACGAGGGATAGATATCAAAATCAGGAAAATTATGGGTTAGAGTAGTAGTTATCTATCAGGAAAATTATGGGTTAGAGTAGTAGTTGTATGTTTGAATTTTAAAAATAAAAAATAAAAAATTAAATGATTATCAAACCAGAGCTAGTTATTTATTTATTCGTGTGTTAGTTATTTATTTATTAGTGTCTTTTAAGTATAGTGAGCTTTAAATTAACTTTATTAATTTTATAGAAAACATCACTATTTTATAATATTTAATTGTCAAAAAAAAAAAATATATATATATATACATATATATATATGTAATTAATTAATTAATTTTTTAAATAGGTATATAACTACTATAATATTAGTTTCAACAATTTATTCTATTCTCTAAATGGTTTTTAAATTATGAGTTGAATTATGGAAACCAAAAAAAAATAAACAAATAAATAAATAAAACGCATCAAAGAAGTTGCGAAAAAAAGTCTAAAATATTATCCATTAAGGTGACCTTAAAATTGTAATAATAACATATATTCGACATTATTTTCTACTTTTGGCTGCATTTATGTTGTTTTATTTTTGGAGTTCATTCATGATGTTTTTTTAATTTCAATTTAGATATATTTAATTGTAACATTTTCTTAGAACATTGTCCTTTTAAAATAAAAAAATAATAATAAAACACATATTAGTTAGAAAAAAAATCAAAAAAAATCTCTTCATACCAAAATCTTAAAAATATTTTCTCGCATATATGGCAGAAAATTAAAAAAAATGACGAAAATCACTTTACTTCTAGTTAGCAAATAATCTTCCATCAATAGTTCAAAGGATAACAATTCCATTAATAAATTCAACTTATAAACTTCAGTTATTTAGTTAAGCTAGTAATATTCGATTAATTCAACCGATAGAAAAAAAAAATGATATTTAAAACAAAAGAAAGTGAAAATTTGCGACAAAATAATTAAAAAAAAAAAAAAAAAAAAACTATGAACCAAAAAATATGTTATGGAGTGTAAATTTCTTTTTCTTTTTTTTTTTTTCATTATAACAACATATGAGTTAAAATTTCAAAATTTCATATTTTCTTTAATATATAATGTTTTAAGAATTATTATTATTATTATTATTTTTTTTTTTGAATACGATAGAATTGACTTATAAAGTTATATGTTATTAAGTAGGAATAATGTACATAAAAATAAGGTAAAGTGGGATGTGGATATAGACCAATATATATATATATATATATATATATATATATATATAAGATTTAAGGTTTTATTTTTATTATATGATTTATCCATCAAATTGTATTAATTTGTATTATATGGGAATAATGCAACCTTTCACTTCCAATTCCGAGCATAAGGGCTTTTTCCTTTACATAAAGAAGAACAATGACAAAACAAGATAGAATGATGTGAAACCCATTACCCATTTCTTAGTTTCATAATAATAATAATAATAGACATGCATGTTTTTATTTAGAGATAATTTAAAGTTATTAGTTTGATTTTGTTTTATTATAAAAAAAAAAAGTAACAAAAATCGATTCGATCTCATGTTTATTTATTTATTATTTTTTTAATGCTAGTTTTGCTTCTTAGTGATTTTTATCGAGACTAATAAAATAAAATCTTGGAAAATCGAAATCTTTTTTGTCAAATTGATTAGTAATTATATTTGGGTTTTTTTTTTTTAAATCTTAATATTGGGAGGACTTGAATTCATAATATTAATAGTTCTGAATGATTGTTCTTGATAGTTAAATTTGATTCTAGATGAAAGTAGGAAAAAAAAAGAAAAAGTTAAAGATTAGTTCTTTTCATTAAATTTTTTTTATTTATTTATTGTTATTTATACATTTTTTTTTATTACACAATTGAGTTTTAATATAAAAAGGTAGTGTGATTATTTATTTTTAAAAAGTCTCTAAAGGGGTGGATTTGAGCTCGACAGGTGTGCTCTCTCAAGATTATAGGTTCAAAACCCATGACAATAGTTTGTAGTCTAGTGTAAAATATCTATCTCAAAAAAAAAAATTAATTAAAAAAATGTTTTTATTTATTATTATTTATATTTATTTTTGAATTGAAGTGGAACTAGAAAGAAAAAATAGTAAATGAAATTTGCATAAAATGATATGATTACTTTTATAGGCTAAAGTAAAGTAAAAGTGATGATTAGATTCAAAGGAAGTAGACAATGTAAGATTTAATTAATGTTGGGAATTGTTGCTTGAAGGAAATCAACAAATTAACTTACAATAATAAATATTCAATGATTAAAAATATAGATCATGGCCCTTTAAGTTTATTTTTCTATTCTCTTTTAAGGGACAATGAATTCTTATGAAAGGCATTGCATCATTATATATATATATATATACAATACATAAATAAGAGCCACTATAATTGACCTAGAGACCCATGGTACTTATCATCAACACATCTTTACCTTTATTTTTCCCTTTACTTTCTTCTTTACCTTTTTTTAGCTTGCTACCTCATGTTTGTTATTATCACTATCATAATCAAATATATTCTTATAATATAATCCACATAACAAAATGCATCAAACACAAACAATTGTAAATGGGTTGCTTGAGTTTGAGTTCTTAGGGCGATTAAATTCGAAGAAAGGAAGCTTATGAGTTAGACTTCTGGTTTGTTTTTAATTAGTAACATTACAACGTCTCTTAAATTCTTTCTTAATCTTTATTTGACTTCTCTCATGTATTTCATCAAATATAAAAATGAACTTTATATCAAATTTTCTTTCAAATTAACTACTTCTTTTCTAACATAAATTTCAAAAAGATGTTTCCAACCTCTTCTGTTTAGAATGTCTATTCCCAGATAAGTATTTTATATACGCAAATTACTCAAATTTCTTTTCTTTCTCCATTTTATCTCATCTCCTTTCATCAACCCTAAATTCCAATCTAAACTCTAGTTAATCATAACTTATGATTGTTTTGTTTATTTATAATTTTTTTTCTAAAAGCTCGTATGTTTTATAAACTTTTCTGTAATAATTTTAATAATTATTGATTGTTGTGAACATAAATAATTTTTCTTTTATATAACAATAATTAAGTACAAATAAAGAAATTAAGTTCGATTTAAGACTAGTCGAATGAGCTAATTAACTCCTCATTTTGATCTTTTTTTACTCGATTTAACTATTTAAATTATGCATTTTATAAGGGTTGCATGAAAAGTATTTTTTAAAAAATTACTCTTGTCAAAAGAACGATAATTCAGCGTCATTAATAAACACCCTATTATAATTTGGTCACTAATATTAAAAAAAAAAACAAAAAAAACATGTGCTTTAAATATAATTTTAGTGGCTTTGAGCATGGGTCCCACTTCACAATAATGCGGCGCGTGGTTTGTGGGCAAACAGAAAAATGTGGGATAAATGAAAAGAAAAAACAAATCGAATAAATATTTATTAAATAAAAGTGTTCATTTTTTTTTAAAGAAATAAAAGTGTTCATTGCCATTGGATTTTCTTATTATTTTAAATATTTATTAAATAAAAGTGTTCATTTTTTAAGTTTAGTTTAAAGGTTAAAATATTATTTTTATTTTAATATTTGTTTTATTATAATCATTAAATTTTTAAAGTTCAATTTTTTTTAAATTTGAATAACAATTGCTTCAATATTAAAATTTTTAATAAATTAGGAATCAAAATCAACAAATTTAAAAGTTTAAATCAAAATAAATGAAGAAAAACAAATTAGAGAGAAAAAAAAAATAGTATTTTAACCAAAAGTTATATAGGAATTAATTCGTTTTAAAAGTTAATTTTAAATAGGGAGCATCTCAAATATTTGGAATAGTCTATTCTTTTTCTATTTCATTTCTAAGCTAATGGATTCCTCCTCATTAAATAGAATTTTCATCCTAACTTTATTTATTTTGAATAGTTATTAAGATTTTGTTGTTAGTACCTTTTTAGCATCTTTAACTTTAAATGAACAAATACGTATTGTCTTAAATTAACGTATTTATTCATGTTGGATATATCATTATTCCATAACAAAAAAGTGAAATTTTTTTCACGAATTTATAACATTATATGAGTTACTCTTTTCATCTTCAATTAATTTTGAAATAGATGTCCACATTTTTTAATATGTTATCAGAATTCGTAAATTGATTAACAATTGACAAATAAAAAAGGTAACTCACTTTTATATTATTGATGTTGGGAGAACTCTACCTTTTAATGTGGGACAATGAAATCCTCGTCGATTAGCTAAACCAATAGGGAGGTGTTTGTTCGTGGGTTTCAATTAAATTTAAGGTGTTAGCTAGATTTTATCAAATGCTTGTTTGGGAAGCCAAAAAATGGAGCACTTAAGTGATTCCAATAAAGCCACAAAATAAATGCTTTAATTTTGTTAGTACAACTACTCTACCAAAATCATCATACAAACAAGTAATTATCTCGAAACTCATAACAAAATCATCACACAAACAAACAATCATATATAAACATTTTTTCAAAATCATGAAACAAACAAGTATTGAATTATAGAGACTTCACTAAAATTATCAAACAAATCAGCTATAAAAAAAATAAAAATTTCTTAATAACTCTTCGTACCTAAACACTCAAACCAAAACGCCTCATAAAATCTCAAACAAACATCTCATTTGGTAACTAATGGTATTGTGAAAGTGGAACAAATACAATTTTTTTTTTTTTTATTATTGTTTTTTTGGATAGCCAAACAGACAATAATTGAAAATTGAAAAAAGAAATGGTGAGAGAATATTTGGATAGAATTATGAAATATGTGGAGCGAAAAATAGAGGATATGATGAGAAATGGAGAAAAATAATGATTGGTGAGAATCTAACGGTCGGGATTAAGGTGAATCCATGAAAAGAAAAAGGTTCGAGGATTTGATTTGATAGGGTTGTCAATTCTTATGTGCTACAAACGACCGCACTGAATCATTATCTCCCTTATGATTTGACCTATTCTCCACGCCTTTCTTTTTCGCAGAGTAGGGGATAAAGGCTAAAGAAAGTGGCAAGTTAAGTCACTCAAAATTTTTGTTTCCAATAAATTAAAAATTCGCATTAAACAATTTTTTTTTTTTTGAAGCGTTTGGATACATATTAATAGAACTAATTAGTTTTAAGTGATTAAGATAAGTGGTTATAAAGAATCAACGTAGAATAACTCAAGACCTTCTTTAATGACTAACTCATTATAGGGTAGTTATCATTATTTAGTATAAAAAGAATAAAGTTGTCAAAATCTTAGAATAAAAAATGTTGAAATATTCAGATTCTGTCAAATGTCTTACATTGATAAGGTGCAAGTTTTTCAACATATATATAAAATATGTAGGTTGAGCTACTCCTCTTCTAACCAGTTGATTTTGAGATGTATGCCCACACTATACAGTTTCTAATATAGTATTAGAGCATAATGTGAGTTATTAGTCCCCCAAATATTTCGATGACTCAAACCTAAGAGGGCATTTCGAGATGTATCCCAAAGAGTTGCATCGGACCTAAGCGAGTGAGTCAAAACGGATATTATTTCGGTCCATAAATTTGGATCTAGTCCAAGATGACTTTTCCATATATGACGTCATCTTGAGAGGCATGTTGGAATACTCACCTTGTGACAAATGTCTCATATTGGTAAGGTGGAAGTTCTTCAATATATATATAAGATCTCTAGAGTGTGCTACTCCTCTCCTAGGCAATTGATTTTGATATAGATGCTCACACTATCTAATTTTTAATATATATATATACACATAACATGATTATATTGAAAGGTTGGTAGTGTTGATGTTAATCTAATTCAACACCGATGTGATACGTTCTATTCAAATTATACTCTCAATTTATAAGGAATTTGCTTTCTAATTTCTTTATGTAATTATCGAATTTGTTAATTTTAACAATGAAAATCGATATACAAAACTTTTTAAAAAGCTGATGAAAAAAAAAGAAAGCAAAAAACAAAATAGGAAATTGAGAAATGACATGGCGTATTGACAAGAATAATATTAAAATAATGGTGCCGACGTGGGGATTTTTACGCAGCGTCGGCCACGTTGGATGGTCGGAGGTCAGAGAATGGGAGATCACGGGCGCATCGCAAACGCAACACGACGCAAACAGTGATCTGGACTAGGCCCCACACTCTTCTAATTTGACGTGTAATCTTCTCTTTAATTATAAAAAACAAATAATATTATTAAACTAACTTAATTTAATTGCGAGTTTTTTTTTTTTTCCTTCTAATTTGAGTTTTTTTTAAGACTTGTTACGATCAATCTTTCCATTTAAATTTAGTAATTTTAATCTACTCAATTCTCTCAATATATATATATTTTTGGAATACCACGAAGATAATTAAGAAAATTAGAATCCTTATCAAAGGATATTAAGATATTATTAATATCAATTGGGCTATACTCGTTTTTGCATCTACTCAACTATACTAATTATTATAACTATCGACGTGTTTTTTTTTTTAAATAAAAAGTTTAGAGGTTTACTTCTCTAAATTTGTAGTACCATCGACTTAGATTGGAGATTGGAGAAAAAAACATTAAGAGTGTGTCGGGGACAAAATGAATGTGAAGGAGTATGAGAATAATGATTAACTGTGTTTCTGGTTAAGGAAATGATTATGAGAACAATGATTAATCGAATGATAATGAGAAAAATAAAATAATGGATATGGTGTGAGTGAAAAATAGTTGTGGGAAGAATAAAAAATTGTTTTGGAAAGAATAGGAAGTAGTTTGGAGGAGAATAAAATGTGATTTCGGGGAAACGTGATTACGGGGAGAATAATTCTCTGTGGCCCGAACACCCGGAATAATTATTGGTCTCATTTTTCCATTTGTTAATAGTGGCACAAACACCCCCTAAAGTGACTACAAATTAATTTATTTGTCAATTTCTAAGGGGTGTTTGTTATCGGAGTTTGAAAGAGTAATTAAAAGTAATATTTACTAAATACTCTTATAAATTAGGAAATTTTGGCATAATAAATACTTTTAAATACTCAAAATAAATTGTCATTCTAAATACTAATTTTAAACACTCTTAAAAGCTACATCCAAACGAGATTCTAACGGTAATCATTAGTTCTAAATTCTAAAATAAATCTTCATTCTAAATACTAATTTCAAACACTCTTAAAATCTATATAAAAATAAGGTTTTTAACCACAATCATTACTTATAAATACTCAAAATAAATTTCATTCTAAATACTAATTTTAAATATTCTTAAAAATTACATCCAAACATATTTTTTGATGCAATTAATTCTAAATACTCAAAATAAATAGTCATTATAAATACTAATTCTAATTATTTTTAAAACCTCAATTCAAACATCTCCCCCATAAATTTTACAACTATATATATATATATATATATAATTCATACAATATTGATATGGTAAAATTTGAGTAGCCGACCATGGTGCGCCCCTTTTTTTTAGTGGCCGATTTATTTACAGTTGATCATTATTATTTTTATTTAGACTAATTTTTTAGTTTTAATAATACTTTGTGTATGTGATTATTTGTAAAAGATTGCAATTAATAGTTCGAGATGATGATTTTGTAGTGTAATCGTAAATAATGAATAATTATTTTAAATAATTAAAAATAGATAATTTTGGGTGAATGAAATAATTTAATATTTAAATGCGTTCATTTGAATAAATATTGTAAAAATTCATTTATTATAGTTTGTTAATAACGAACACCCCATATATGTCAAGCTATAAATTTGGCTTCATGGTGTGAAAAACAAAATGTTGATTTAATCCATACCATTTAAAAAATATATAATTTAATATTTTTCAACTTCATTTTCTTTTATTCTTCAACTTCTTTTCCTTTCTTCTCATCAAGTTCAAAAATTAAACACAAAAATTACTAATTTCTACCTATCTTATACATCAACAATTACAAACGACGGACTATATTTTAGATTTTATCAAAACTTTAAGTACTCAATTTTAATTTTTCAAATCTGAACTAAAATATATATTTTTTCAAATCATAAAAATTAACGTTTAGATTTTTAAATCATGAAGATTAAACTCCATTTTTTTTCTATCAAAAAGACTAAATTTATAATTTATCTTAAAATATAATTAAAATAATAACAAAAATGTGATTTTGAAACATGAACATACAGTATACATTGTTTGCTTAAACTTGACCTAAATTCGTTTTGAGTTAGATTAAGTAGGTTGTATATTTCTCCCACAAAACCAGACATGTTTGTTGGTTCTGCCATTTCACAGAAAAAGAGAAAAAGATTTAGAACAAAAAAAAAAAAAAAAAAAAACTTTTTAGAGTGAAAAAGAGAATGGTATCTTTTTAGCACGCTTTGCTTCCTGAGCTGAGTAAACCCACCATTATATTTTTGTTTTTTCATTCTGTTTGGTTGCGTGAATAATTCTCTCAATTCCCTTTCCCCCCATCTCAATCTCTTCCTTTTAAACCAATCTTCACACATTCATCCATAATCAAACCCCATCATTCCCATTTCTTCTCTTGTTTTTGTGTTCTCTTGTGATTGTTCTTCACAATTTTCAACTTGGGTTGTGTTTGTTTTTATCTTTTCTTCAAGTTTTCTCCCAATTTCTCTACTAATTTCAGAACCCAATTCGTATTTTCTTGATTTTTCCCATCTGGGTTTTGTCCAGATTCCCCTTATTGTTCAATGGAGATGAATGGGTGTTCTGAAAAAGACGAGGATCGTCCTCGCTTGTTGGATTTGATCCCCAATCACCGGCAATGGATTTCCGCCGGAAAACCCCAAATCTCCGACGAAAATAAGCTTGAGTTGAGGCTTGGCCTTCCCGGAGTAGCCGATTGGTCCGGCGAAATAAGAACTGACTCTGTTTTCTCTTTTGGGTGTTTCTCTGTTTCTTCTAAATTTTCTCCATCTGAGAATCCATGGCCGCCGTCGGCAAATTTCATTGGAAAGCTTCAACCCACTAAAATCTCACCATTTTGTACTAAAATAGGAGATCTACATAATGCTGAAGCTAAATCATTTATTTCCTCTGCTAATGCAAACAGTTCTCAAAAAAGGTAGCCCCCCACCCACACCTCTGTTTCTTTTTGGCTTTTAGTTGGTATTATTTTCATGGCTGTTGGAATTTGAAGCATGTGTAGATAGGACAAATGGTTTTTATGACTGGCTTGTGTTCTTGTGGTCCTTGTCTTTAATGGGTCTAGTTTTTATCTTTGCTTTGGCTGTTTGTTTTTGGGTATCAGTCTCATCAAACGCTTTCCTTCACATGGATCTTTTTGGAGATAACTTTTGTTTCAATTTCTGAATTTAGATATGTGAATGAATTTGGCTTCCATGGGTTGAGTTTTTGTTTCATATTGATCTTGAAATAATGGACAAGTTGGTGAACAGTGGTTGTTGTTGTTGTCTTTCTCTTTAGTTTGTTAGGTTTGCTATTAATGTCTTTCTTTTCTGTTGTCTTCTTGTTTGCTGTTTTTGTGTGTTAAAGCATAATCATTGAAAAACAATTAAGAACAGAAGAACTGAGAACCGAGTATTCGTAGCGCAACATAGTATAGCAGCTACGGGGAACAAGAGTTTTGAGAGAGTTTATATAGTATACTAGAACCGTAGTGAGTATTTGTTATGCAACTTTGTTAGCTCGAGACATTTCTTTTAATATTCGTGAGCGTCCATGCTAGTTTACGTGCACCTCAACTATTTTTATGAGATATACTTCTTCATCCTACAATATTTTGACGTGTAGGAACATCACCTCTTAGTTATTTATGACACTCTTGACCAGTAAATCGCTTCATGATATTCAAGATATTTCATCATGGTTTCTTATTTCTCTGTTAATAAACACGTTGGACATGTTTGGAGTGGTGGGAAGGAATGAGATTTATTTTCACCGTTTGGCTTACAGGGTTATGTCAGATCAATCATTAATTTACTCTTACTTTTTTTCATTTAACTCTTCCCTTTCCGTCGTAGCCAAACGTGCCCTTTATTTTAAATCCTGTTGTTTCAAAGAACAAGTTAGTGAAGTACACTAATAATTGTGCAACTTTCTGAATCAATACAAAGGGCTGCACCTGCTCCAGTTGTGGGATGGCCACCAATACGATCATCGAGAAGAAACCTTGCAAGCACGAGCTTCTTGAAGCCTATGTCGGAGACCACGGATGCTGCCCCGAGCAAGCTCCCGGCTCCCAAGGAAAAACAGGTTGAAGTTGGTGGGAAAGGATTGTTTGTAAAGATCAATATGGATGGAGTTCCTATTGGAAGGAAGATAGATCTCAATGCTTATGACACCTATGAAAAACTTTCCATTGCTGTTGATGAACTCTTTAGAGGCTTACTTGCTGGTAATCATCACTATAATTCTTCAAGTTTTGATTTAATTGAATCTGTGTTTGTTTGTTGATGAGGATATCTAAATTTGCCTGTTTGTTCTTTGTCTCTGCAGCTCAAAGAGATTGCTCAAATGGTGGCGTTTCGAACAAGCTAGAAGAAGAGAAACCGATCACAGGTTTACTCGATGGAAGCGGGGAATATACTCTTGTCTACGAGGATAACGAAGGTGATCGAGTTCTTGTTGGTGATGTCCCTTGGCAGTAAGCACATTTCAACATCTCGATTCCTTTGTTCCAATATCTTAAACATGGATTACAGTAGAACTTGTTTAATTCTCTCTCAGAATGTTCGTTTCAACCGTGAAGAGGCTGCGAGTGTTGAAGAGCTCGGAATTACCCGCCATGAGTAGTAAGTTCAAACACAACTAACACTCTTCAGTCTTCCTCATTTGATGTAGCGATTTTTCATTATAACTCAGCCGATTTGCTCGATAACAGTCGGTTTCTCAAAGTCGCAGAAGATGTCGATCGACCCTGCTACGAAGTGAAGGACGTGATTGATTTTGTAAGCTGAATCTTTTGAGTCTTACCTTCTAAAATCTAAAGTGTGGCATCATCAAAGTGTATGTGATTGAGAAAAGATAACAAAAAAAAAAAAAAAGAAAGATAGAATTATGATTATTGGTAACATAGCTTAATCATCCCCAAAGAGTTATATGGGATTATGCTTTTGATTTTGTAATTGTAATGTAAAATCAACCAAACAAGTGAGTGATTTGGAATTTTAATATATAAATTCCAATTGGAGAAAAATATCATTCTCCAATGCTATTTAAGCAGTAGGGGTTGGTTTATCCACTATGCAATATTGTTAAAGGCTATTTGATTTGGTTGTAACTTTGGATTTTTCATATGCTCAAAATAGTGTGCATTAAGAGAGGGTTCAATCATTTGACTTTATGATCATTTTATGTCAATCGTAACTATTGAAGCATCAAATTCCATCTGAGGATGATGAGAGTATATTCTTAAGATCTAAACGAATCATTCCCTCACTGCAGAGGTCTCTAGAACTATAGTAGAAGATCCACCCTGAACGAACTCCCGCCACC
>JBBMEG010053801.1:0-16081 GCA_037832605.1 Cyclanthera cordifolia
CCATTGCCAACGTCCTTGCTGACCCCTCGGGGGTCGGCATCACCATTGCCGACCCCCCGGGGGTCGGCCAAGTCCATTTCCGACCCCTTGAAGGTCGGCCTCGCCATCACTGGCCCCCCGGGGGTCGGCTAAATGGAGGCCACAACCCCCCAAGGGTCGGCCAAGTCCATTTCCGACCCCTCTGGGTCGGCCAAGGAAGGCCAGGACCCCCTCGGGGTCGGCCCTTGCAGCCTTACCCTTCTCGGGTCCAGCGACAAGTTGGTCCATCCGAGTGGATGGGCCGTGGAGGTCAGGACTCTCCGAAAAGTCGACCGAGTCCAAGTAACGTGTGGAGGCGTTACACCCCGTGGCGTCGCCCGTTACAACGAGTAGGTCGGCTCCATTGGGTCGACCATGGAGGTCAAGACTCTCCGAAGAGTCGGCCGAGTCCATAATCAAAACCGTTACACCTCTAAAGGGTAACGACCACGAGTTACACTAGTATTCATACCCGACTTAATGACAGACGTTTCTAACGGCCGACCGTTACATCGCCATAAGTGAGCCGCAGCGGTTACAAGGCCAGCTGCAATAAAAGTCAATTCATTCCTCCATTTCAAAGGGGGCAATTCCTAAGCTAAGTATTCTTAAGCTATTCCTAAGTTCCAACTTTACTCTCCCTAAATCCGTTCCTGACTTAGGCATCGAAGGCCCTGTGGCTCACACCACACTGGTGTGCCCTAAAATTCGCTTTTTTGCAGGCCCTTTCGTCCTCAGCTAAACAAATTCACGTGGATATCCGTTGACCATTTTTCGACATCAACAATTTTGTTCTCACAAGGTTACATGCTTCTTCTTTCTTTATCTTAAATCTTATTTCAATAAATTTATCTTTAATTTGACTATTTTTTGTTCAATAATATTTGAGAATGAACTTCAAATTTGTAAACTCATGATTTAAATGATGGAATATGTGATAGGAGAGATATGACTAATTGCATAGGATTATTTTGAGTGGTTAATAATGATGTATCATTTAAAATAATTTTAAAAGATATATAAAAATAGCTCGTTTGGATAATTATAAAAATTTATTTATAATAGGCCTGTGGCATTTTCAAACAAACAACCCCCACATTCTTCTACCCAACATTCTTATTTCTGTGGCATTTTCAAACAAACAACCTCACATTCTTATTTCTTTTAGTCTCGAATAGGAATACTTTATACTTTAACATCGACATAACATTATTCAAGCCAATGAGATGTTTTGAACCATATGACTCAACCAAATAAGTAAATACTAATTTTTTTTAGTATTTAAAAATAATGATTGCAATCAAAATCTCGTTTAATTATAACATTTTTAGGACTATTTGGTAAATACTAATTTGAAATATTTTTTAAAATATCATATCAAACATCCCTACGATACAAATTATTAATTTAAAAATTCAAAATTGATTGAGTATATATATGATAAGGACAAAAATCACCCTCAACAACGAAATCAAAAATAAATATCTTTTTTTCCTTCTTTTAGCTGTTGACAATTTTTAAAGAAAATTGTTGGCATTATCTATATTTATTTCAATCTTATAATCTTAGCATGTTTGGCTTTAGGGGTTGAAAGACAATGAAGAATTGAGTGGCTTCAACATGATAGATGAATATCTCGTTTGAATAAGGATTTTTTATTTTATTTATATTTATATTTTTTTGGGGAGAAGTTACCGAAAAACTTGTTTAGATAAGATTATTTAAATGAAAAGATGGTAGGAAAAAAATTGTTCTAAAAAAGGTTAGAAATATTTGGATAAAGTTGTTTGGGATTTGGAACAAAGAGTTAAGGCGTTGTTTGTTTGGAATATTGTAAAGTGTTTATTTTGATTGTTTAGAAATGAGTAGTTAGTTTGAGGAGTTCGAAATTTTATGTGTTTCTAAAAGCTTGTTTGTTAAATGGTTTTAGTATAAGGTTTATAATGAAATGCTTGTTTGTTTCATGGTTTTGGAAATAAGTTTATATATGGTTATTTGTTTGTATGGTGTTTTTAGTGTGAGTTTCAGGTAAGTGCTTGTTTGTATGATGTTTTTAATAGAGTAGTTATAAATAAAACTTGTTTGCTATGCTTTTAAAAAAATAAGTCCAGATTTTACTGCAGCACTTAAAAAAAATAAGTCCAGGTTTTACTGCAGCACTTTTTTGGGCTTTTAAAAAAATAAGTCCAAGTTTTAAGTGTTCATTTTTTAGGTTGCACAAATAGGTTTTTTCTAAAATCCAATTCCACAATACTTTGTAATAATACTTAACAAACACCCCTAAGGAGTTGAAATGTGGAGTTAGAGAACGTTTTGCTACCTAAACAAACATAGGTAAAACATCATATATTGCGTTTTTAACTTTTCTTATTACATGCAAATCCTTATCTCCTACTTCCACATTACTTTTTTTTTTTTTTTTTTTACAAGTTCTTTTACGGTAAAAGTTAGTGGCGCGTCGGTTACATTATTTGGAAGTAATCAAGTTCAATACTACGATCACAAGTTCGATTTTGAAATCGATATTTGTAATCCCCTCCTCCAATTTGAAAAAAAAAAGAAAAAAAGAAAAAAAAAAAAAAAAGCTATCTTCCACTTAATCTGGCACCATTTAGTATTATTATTATTTAACAATATTAAAAAAGAAAATTACAACATCAAACAAGGTCACATATATACTAAATAAGGAGTTGCCTTCTCAAAAATAAAAGAAATTTTTTTAAAGAAAAAGTAGCATTCTTAAAGAAGAGAAAGTACTCTTTAAAGGCACAGCCTCTGTTCTTAAAAAAGGGCAACAACCTCTACAACTACACAATATACATCATCAGCCTATAAATTAAAGAGATGTGATTTTCTTAAGAAAAATAATAAAATAAAAGAAAGTGATGTGAGGAGCAGGTCCTAAGTTTTGGTGATGTATTTCATGATCATACCTGGAGAACATAGATTATAAGAAGCCCCCCCTGCCCCATTCCCTAGCCATCCCCCCAAATTAAATTAAATCAAACAAAAAATAAACTATATTATTATTATTATTATTATTATTATTATTATTATTATTTCCTAGGTTCAATCACTACTTTATGTGTATCTCTCTCTATAATATAGCTTCTGCACTTTGACTTGATTGAGTGAAGAGAGAGAGATAGTCTTTGTGATTGAAGGAGAGAGAGAAAAGTAATGAACTCAAACTCAACTACAAGTGTTTTGTCAGATCCCAGAATACCAAATGTGCAATACCTTCCAACTTAGATTTCTACTTCTAGTCCACATTTTTGTGTTCATTTTCTTGCGTTTATAGGTTCAATTTTTTTTCTTTTTTTTTTTTTTGTTAAGTACAAGCTTGCGGAGGTGGATAACAAACTCTATATAAAGAGTACTACGAGGACTCAAACTATTGTTCGAGTGAATGTTAATGTATCACTAGTGCCAATTAAGCTATACTTGCTTTGGCGTGTTTATAGTTTCAATTTCAACATGGGATAAAACAACATTTTCATTATATTGTAAAGAAATCAATAAAAGATACACAAAGTAACAAAATGCAACTAATATGAATCTTATAGGTAAGTTAACAAATTAATTTGGTACGTAGGTTTCTTAGGAATAAAAACCTTTTACATAAGTATGATATTATTTGTCTTGGGTGTTAGTCTTAGTGATTTTGTTTTTCTTACTCATTCAAAACTACTTCATTAAAAAAAATGTTGACTTAAAATATCGATGAACTTTTGCTTATTTTATTAATGTAGGATTTGATTTTTAACCACCAATCTTCCATTAAGTGAAGTATTAAAAAGTGTGAGCATATATCTCAAAATCAATTGGGTATGAGAGGAATAATCCACCTTATCTTATAAACGTGTTGAACAATCTTCACATTTCCAATGTGAGAGAAGTGCCACAAGGTGAGTATCTCCAACATGTCATGCAAGATTTTTTTGGAAAGTTATCTTGAATTAGATTCAAATCAATTGGCTCGAAATACCCGCTTTAGCTTACTCACTTGGATCGAATCCGAACTTTTTGGGATCATCAAATGCCCGCTTAAGTTTTCCCTATTGGGTGGGGTCCTTGGAATTTTTAGGGAAATGATAATCCACATGGAGCTCTAATACCATATTAGAAAGTGTGCACACTACAATTATGACGTTTTAAGACGATTTTTAATTGTCATAGATCAATTATTATGACAATTATTTCTCCAAGATGAATTATCATGTTATTACCTGTCATAGTATGTATTTTATGACATTTAATAAAAATGTCGTAAAATATAATTTAAGTCAATTTAAAACTGCCATAAAAAAATATTCATGACATTTAAAAATTTATAATTTTTATAAAACAAGCTAGTTTTGCAATTTTACTATTTCATGATTTTGCAATTTAAATTGTCACGGAGGTGTGCTATTTTTCCAAATTAATAAAAATTATAAATTGTCATGGTTTACATTTCATGACAATTATGATAGTCATGATTTCTATTTCAGGATAGTTTAAAATTGTCATATAAGGTATATTATGACATTTGATTTTTAATTTCATAATAGTTTAAAATTGTCATAGAAAATATATGATGACATTTGATTTTTAATTTCATGATAGATTAAAATTGTCATTAGAAATATATCATGACATTTTACTTTTTATTTCATGACAGTTTAAAATTGTCATAAGATGTATATCATGACAATTTTGTTTATGTTACATCTGTCAATACTTCTTTTGCATTTTAATTTCCACTAAACCTATTGTCTAAAAGCAGCAGTCACCTTTAAATTTGTGATATTTGTGCCTATAAAAAGTACACATAGAAGCCAAACATATTTCATTGATCACAATACAAATAAGTCAATTACTTGTTAGTTACATCCAAATTCCCATAATAAGTACAATTTATATCAACATAAGCTAGATGAATTCCACAAATATATAAGCCAATATAATTAGATAAAACACCAAAGCAAAAAATAATTCCTCAATATGGTCTTTATGTGATTCCTCCCAATGCAGCAACCACTTCTCCACTTCTCCTTTGTTCAAAAAATATTTATGATAGCTCGAGAAATGCTTTATGACTTTGAGGAAGACACTTATGCGCTCCTCACATTTCACCGTCTTAGATCCTTTGATAATCAATGCAGTCTCTCTCTCAACATTCAGTTCAGTTCTGCATCATTCCTGAAAATAATTTGGCTGACATTAAAAGGTCATCTAGTCTTCATAAAACTACAACAAAATTTATATTTTGATTCAATTTTAAACAATTACGAACATTAAGATCTCTAACAATAATGAATCTTAAAAAAAAAAGGAGAAAATAGAAGGTAAGATTACGAGGATTTTAAAATGGGAGAGTAACCAATCATAAACCATTCAACATGTACAAAAATAAACTAAAATCATCAATGTATTACTACTAGATTTTTAGCATACAAATATTGTTCAATTACGAAGGTTTCTGGGTTCTAAACCAAATTCAGGCCATAAGTGATTCACCTACCTCCAAGCCGGGGAGTTAGAAAGATGTCGCATGGTTCCACCTAAAATCCTAACAGTTGCTTGCCAAACCAAGTCTTTAGCATGTTTAGTGCTTTTAAACATTATTTAAAGTCGAGGAATAATAGGAAAAATACCACAATTGTTTTGCTGTTATTCCATTTTTCTCTTCTTTCGAGTTTTTACTTAACTTCTATTTAGATACATTACAATAGTGACATTTATTGCACTTAGCAAAATCTTTTCTATACAAACAATAGTCGTTAGAACATGCTTCAATTTTTTAGTACTTCAATCCTAGACCACACAATGTTTTCTTAGCCTCGTACATAGAGATTGGTAGCACGTTGTCTTCTGGTAGGAATTCACGTAACACAATTAATAATTCAGAAAAACGGGCATAAGACCATCTGAATTTAACTTTCAAATCCTATAGTCTCACAATGACTGACAACTTAGTAAATTTTTTACAACCTGTATACAATGGTTTCTTTGCGTCCACAAATGCACTATAAATAGGTCAAGTCCGTCTGAAGATTGGTCATGTGCAGCCTTTTTTGAGTTTCAATTTTTCATAAATTTTAAATAAATAAAAAATATTCATTTCTCCCGCGTGTTTTGAGTTTTAATGACAATTTTTTAGATTTTTTCTCATTTAGTTGATTTTCATGAAAAGGAAAAATTGTAGTAGCGGTAACATCCAACTCAAAACCAATTGGCTATGAAGGAAGTAGCCGACATATAATATAAATGTGTTGAAGAATTCTCACCTTTTCAATGTGGGACAAATGGCCATAAGGTAAGTATCTCCAACATGCCCACTCAAGATGACGTCATTTTTGGGAAAGCTATCTTGAATTAGATCCGAATTTGTGGCCCAAAATAATACCTGTTTTATCTTACTCGCTTGGGCAAATCCGACTTCTAGGATCATCAAATTCCCGCTTAAGTATTTGCTCACTTGGGTGGGGTCATTGAAACTTTTGGAGGTTTAGTAACCCGGAGTTCTGCATATTAGAAAATGTGGGCATCCATCTCAAATTCAATTGGCAATCAGAGAAGTAGCCAACCTTATCTTATAAATGTGTTGAAGAATTCTCACGTTTCCAAGATGGGAGAAGTGCCATAAGGTTAGCATCTCTAACATGAAGTATAGTTGAATTACTCGAGACTCATTTTTGTTTGTTCCACAATTAAAATATTTTGGTCACATTTTCAATCTTCTACTTGAACATGTCGTATATTTCTTATCGAAAGGTTCAAGTTTCAAATCTTGGTATCGAACATTTCGCTGAATATTTTAATAAATAAAGATTTTTAGTTTGTTATAGGAAAAGTATTATCAGGAATACCTGGACAAATCGAGATCCTTCCGAAGGGTAGTCAAAGTCGTTCCGCCCACCCAAGGGATCGCCCAAGACCACTTCGGCTCCCCTAAGGGTCGCCAAAGTAGATTTTAACTCCCTAAAGGGTCAACCAAGCCCACTTCGTCCCCCCTAGTGATCGACCATGGAGGCCTTTACCCCCCGGGGGTTGGCCAAAGTAGGATGGGACCCCTTGGGGTTGGCCATGGAGGTTGTGCCCTCAGAGGGTCGACTTAGTTGTATCTGCCCCCCAAGGGTCAGTCAAAGTAGGATGGGACCCCTCAGGGTCGACCATAAAGGCCTTGACCCCTCGGTGGTCGGCCAAGCCCAATTGGGCCCCTATAGGGATATGCCAAAATAGGCTTTGACCCCTCGAGGGTCGGTCGTGGAGGTCAGGACGTTCCTTCAAGAGGTGACCGAGTCTAAGTAGCAACTAGATTCTCTAATAACGGCCGGAAGTTATGTCGAGAGGGCCAGAACCCCCTTTAGGGGCAAGTTGTAGAGGTGAGGATCCAAAGGGTTGACCGAGACCAACGATGACCTCTAAGAGGGTTGGTTAAGAAGGCGACACCCTAGGAAAGTTGGCCATGGAGGTTAGGATTATTTCTTTATAGAGTCAACCAAGTTCAAGTAGCGCTTAGAACTGTTGCATTGTAAAATAACAATGATCGAAAGGTTACAACGAGAAGACCTTGACCCTTCCCCCTTTTCTCGAGGGTCAACCGTGGAGGTTAAGACTCTTCACAAGGAGTCAACTAAGTCCAAAGTAACATCTGAATCCACTAATAACGATAAAAAGTTATGCCGAGAGGGCCAGGACCCCTTTTAAGGGCGAGCCATGCAGGTGAATGCCTACATGGGTTGACGAAGATAAACGACGACCTTCAAAGGGGCCAGCCGAGAGGGCGGAAACCCCACAACGATTGGCTATATAGGTTAGAAATCTCTCTTTGAAGAGTCAACCAAGTCCAAGTGACATCTAAGACGATTACACCTTTTAGTGGAAATGACCAGAAGTTACACTAATGAGGCAAATGCTTCTAAAGGGTCGAGGCCATTATGGTTAGGACCAACAAGGTCAACAAAGTCCAAGGAACCTCCTAGAATATTACAAACGATTGATCATTAAGACACCATTAACTAGGCTGTAGCATTTACTACGGGTGATTTCAGTTTGGTTTTTCTTGGTTTTGTGACAAACTGATAATTAAACCAATATCTTTAGTTTTTCAATAATTGGGTCTAAACCTATGTCCAACAAATGAAAAACCATTAGTTCGATTTTAAATTAGTTCAGTTTGATTTTGGTTTGATTTTCAATAAAAAAATTTTTTGTTTATTTTTTAATTTTTTTGACTCATTCTCAATTTGATTTTTTATTTTATTCTAAAGACTTTCATTTTACTAACAAAAAAACCAATACTTTTCATAAGTATTACAATATTTACGAGGCTTTTACTATATATTTCACATTTAAATTGGTTCTTCCATCAAATTTAAACACCAATATATATATATATATATATTTATTTATTTATTTATTTATATATTCAGTTCAGTTTGATTTTTTATTAGTTATTTCATCAAGAACCAAAACTGAACTGATATATTTCAATTTTTAAAATATCGAACTAAATGATCCAATATTGTTCTAAGAAACCAAAGCGATCCATTGGATTGGTTTGGTTCGATTCAATTTTATCCATTTTATGTTTTTCCTTTTGCCCCTATCGGTTACAACTACAAATGTTATAAAAGAGTCAGAAGTTGAACATTTGAATCCAAGCCATTCAAAGCTACTTAAATGTAAGATGATCTTGAGCTATCAAATTTTCTCTAAAATACTCTCCAAAATACATTTATGACTTCGACATAGAGACCATGTGGCTCACACCACACCAGTGTACCTAATACTTATTTGTTTTACAGGTATCTCGTTCTTGATAATCAAATATTTACCTTTAATTTTTGTAGTACCATTATTCAATATTGATAGTTGGCGTCGTTTGTGGGGACGAATCGTGTTATACCAAAAAAAGCTAGATCTTTACCTTTTTTAGTTCCAAAATGACGAATAACGTAAGTCACAACAACCACGTTTGATAGAGAGTCGTACAACGAGTGTCCTCTAAGAAGAATTGCCACTGGAAAATATGAGTAGGATCATGTCGAGAACCACCGGAAAGTTGAGGGTGGAGAGCACAGGTAAGAACAAGAGCATGTTGATATGAAGTTTACACTTTAAACGAAAAAGCGCATGGAATGGCAGAGAACCTAAGCCGCTGGATGGAGTTACTCAAACAACCTCATTCGACTCAGGCAGTAATCGCTAAAAACCAGTAAACACCGCAGGAGGTGGTTAGACAACGACCTACCAAGAAAAGGTTGAGATGGAAAAATCTACACCTTTGTTAGGGACCCTAGAAAAGGTAAAGCCCCAACCACCAAGGCTCCGAGAGAGGCTTCTTTTAAGTACCAAAGACCCGTTGAACGACTTTAACTGAGCGATAATGATAGAAGGAAGGAGTACTCGATCCACTATTAATCTATTCCTAATGTGAAGGTTGCTCAAAGGCAAAATCAATGAGGAGCAACCAACGCAAAACAACTGCCATCTTTTCAAGCTTCTAAGTGCCTAGGAGACAGGATCAGACTTGGGAACGAACCTGAGAGATGTAATCATTCCGTGCTGGAATGAGGTAGTACCCGATGGAGCCAAGAAACAACCTTGGTTAGCTCAACTATATCTTCTCCAAGATCAATTGTGCGACATGAAGAAAGCACAAGACCAGGACGAACTTGACCTGGACAATTTAGGCAATCAAGTTCACCTTTCCTTTATTGACAAAATTATGAAGGAACGTGTCCCAGTAAAGTTTAAGTTGCCAATGATAAAATCATACGGGGTATAAAGATCCTGTAGAGCACTTAAACACATTTTGATCATGGTTGGAACTCCATGGAGTCTGAGATTCGATTAAGTACCAAGCTTTCTAATTTACGCTCACATGACTAACAAGAAGATGGCTCAAATAGCTCAAGTAGAAGTCAATCTCATCGTTCGAGAGCTAGCTAAGGCCTTTGTTACCCAATTCCTAGGTGGGGGAGATAACAAGAAGTCAGTCACCTATCTACTAAGTGTGAACCAAAGGAGCCATGAGACCCTATAAGAGTACATAACACACTTTAATAACGAGACACTACAAGTTGAAGGGTACACCGATGGTACGACTTTAACAACAATCATGGCTATACTCAAAGATGAAAGATTCATATGGTTTTTAGAAAAGAAAGTCTCATTCATGTACGTCGAGCTTTTTACTCAAGCTCAAAGTACATGAATGTAGGGGATCTAGTGAATTCTCGATGAAACATTATAGGAAACCACTTTATCACACAGAGAATAAAGAAAAGACTCATCAAAAGAGGTTACCACTAAGTCGGTTCAAAAAGTAACTCCAATCGTGGTACCAGTAAAGCAAATCCTGATGAAGATTCATGACAAAGAGGTGTTTAAGTGGCCAAACAAGATCAAAGTAGGGTCTAACAAGCGATTAAGGGTAAGGTCTACCTATTTCACAAAGACCATGGTCATGCGACCTCAGATTGCTACGACTCGAAGGAGGTCATAGAGTCCCTTATCTGGAGGCGACATTTGAAGAAATATGTCGAAGAAGGTGAAAAGCATCAGAAAATTCCAACAAAAGAAAGAGAGACGAAAATTCACCACCACCTCAAGAAATCTGAACCATCATCGAGGGACCTACTGGAGGAGAATCCAATTGAAGTCGAAAGAAAAAGGTGAGACAAGCCAAGGGGTACTTAGAGGTGAAGAGATATGGATGACTAAAGCTATTAATAAGCTGCTTGATTTCTCTATTGCAAAAGCCACATCACCATAGTCACATAACGACGTGCTGGTTGTGTCCCTCATTGTCTTCATCATCCGCAACAGTAGAATCTGCATCGATGAGGGTAGTACGTCAGATGTATTATTCTTAAAAGCTTATGACGCCATGAAACTTGGAAGAGAAAGGCTCAGGCCGAATGGGACACTCCTAGAAATATTTGGTGGGAGCACTCTGACTTCGAAAGGTTCGATAGAGCATATTATGACCTTTGGCAATGGAAAAAACATAGTCCTTCACTTTGTAAACTTCATCGTGGTGAATGATAACTCAGCGTACAATGCAATCTTGGGAAGGCCCGCTACACACGAACTAAGAGTAGTAGCTTTAACCTACCGCCAGTTAATGAAGTTTTATACTCTCCTGTGATTATGTCAAATCAGAGGAAAGTAGCTAGCCTCTAGAGTGTGTTATAACACAGCCTTACGAGAAGTGGTAGGAGTTACAGGAGTAAGAGCTATAGAAGAAGAGTTGGACCCAGATAAGGTTGTCCAAGAGATAGCACCTGAACAAAATTAGTCCTCGGACGTAGACCTGGATATTTTCTCAAGAGGAGTTGAACGAGGCAGAGAAGAGCTTCAGAAGAGTTGGATGTCGTATTGTTACTGAGCGAAACACAAATTGTCAGCATTGGTACTAGTCTAGATCGAGAACAATGAGAAAGACTTGTGGTGTTTTTAAGAAGGAATGTGAATGTATTTGCTTGGTATGTCGACGAAATATCGGGGGTAGACCCAAAGATTATGGTCCATCGACTTAATGTCGATCATGACAATAAACTGGTTTGCTAGAAGCGAAGAACGTTCACCTATGAACGAAACAAAGTCATCACCAAGCAAGTAGGCCCACTGTTAAAGACTAAGTTCATTTGAGAGGTACATTACCTCCAGTGGATATCCAAGGTTTTTCTGGAAAATAAGCCAAATGAAAAGTGGATGACGTGCCGAAAAACGGGTGGAATGACATCAAGACGGCTTAATGGAGGCCTTCAACACCTACGAGAATACAAGATCCAGCTTAACCCAATAAGTGTGCATTCGGGGTACTCTTAGGTAATTCTTGGTTTTTCTTGTGCACCTGCGAGGAATCAAAGCCAACCCAAAAAAAGATATGTGTTATGCTGAAGTTGAAGGCTCCCTACACCTTGAAGCAATTGTAGAGTTTGAATGGGAAAGTGGGACATCTGAGCCTGTTCATAAACCGAGCCACGAATAAATGCTTCTCATTCTTCAAAATATTAAAAAACAAAGGAAAGTTAGAATGGACCCTGGAATGTAGGAAAGCCCTAGACGAACTAAAGGCTTACTTAAAGGCATACCCCTTCATTCCAAGCTAACACTAGGGAAATATCTCTTCCTCTACTTAGATACATTAGAGAAAGGTGTAAGTTCTGTTCTAATCAAAGACAATGATAGATGTCAACAACCTGTGTACTTTACCAGTAAGATCATGGTGGATGCGAAAAACCATTATCTCCAAGTTGAAAACTAGTATTGCCACTGGTAACATTAGCTAAAATGCTGCATCCCTACTTCCAAGCACATAAGTTAGTTGTGCTAACCAACTTTTTTTTACGCCAAGTTTTGTAGAAGCCAGATGCAGTAGGAAGATTGATAAAGTGGACATTACAGCTAAGTGAGTCTATATACACTACCAGGCCATACCCTTGATCAAGGGGTAGGTAGTAACTGCCTTCATCATAGAACTCACCCTACCTACGAGAAGCTAGAGGAAGTTTGTATTCTGGAAGGTCAAAATATGTAGACTCTCTATGTTGATAAATTCTGAAACAACAAAGTTTGTGGAGCAGGATTGCTTTTATAGTTTCCTAAAGGATACCAATTTGAATACGCTTTCTGTCTCAATTTCCAAGCATCTAACAATAAGGTTGAATACGAAGCTCTGATCATTGGGTTGCAATTAACCATTATAATAGGGGCTAACCAGTTGACTATCATGAGCAATTTCCCAACTGATTGTTGGCCAAACTTTCGGAGTATACCAAGTAAAAGAAGGACGAATGATGGCTTACCTAGAGAGGGTAGAACAACGACTAGCATCATTCTCAGAGGTACAAATCAAGCAAGTACTTAGGTTCTAGAATGCCAATGGCGATCCTTTGGCAAAAGTAGGTACGACCGTGCCAACCGAGATCCTAGATAAGTTCAGCATCACCATTGAACTGCTACATTAAATTTACCATCGAACTACTACATTAAATTAGTGATGCATCTCTACCATCATAAAGATCTGGATGACCATCTTTCATTGAATACTTGGTGAAGAGAAAGTTACCATAAGACAAAAGAGAAGCCCAATGTGTGAAGTACAAGGCTTCTAAGTATATGGTGTAGGAATATGAGGTGTATAGAAACGGTGATACTCTTTACCTCTTCTCAGATGCTTAGACCCCAACGAGGCTACACATGCAATGAAAGAAATACACGAAGGTGTATGTAGAAATCAAGAAGGAGCATAATACCTAGCTAAAAAATTAATATGGTAGGGCTACTTTAGGCCAACATGATGGAAGACTCTAACAGATATGCATGGTAGTGTGACAAGTGCAAACGATTAACTACCATCTAAATGCAGCCACCCAAAGATCTTACAAGCATGATGAGACCTTGGCCTTTAACATAGTAGGGGATAGACCTTAGAGAACCCTTACCAACTAGACGAGACCAAGTCAAGTTCGTTGTGGTTGCAGTTGACTACTTCACCAAATAGGCCGAAGTAGAGGCACTCGCAAGTATCACTAAAAATAAGGTGATCGAGTTCATTTGGAGGTGAATAGTATGCCAATCAAGATCCCTTGAACCCTCATTGCTGATAATGAAATGTGGTTGGAAACTAGGCTCTCTAGTAATTTTGCTCTGAACTGGAGAGATCTAAGGCCATTTTTCATCGCCAGCTCACCACCAAGCCAATGGGCGAGTAGAGGTGGACATGCAAATTATCAAGAAAAATCTCAAGACTAACTCGAAAGCTTGAAAGGGTCATCGACGGAATAGCTCTCACAAGAGCACCGCACAACAACCAGAATATCAACAAGTGAAACCCCCTACTATTTAACATGTCAGCCAGAGGCCGTAATCCTAATAAAGATAGACCTTTTATCCCTGCATATGGAGTTTTTGATCCATGAAAAAATGATCAAATGCTGCAGATGAGTTTGATCTGCAATAAGAAAGCAGAGATGCTACCCACCTAAAGCGAAGTAAAAACGCTTCTAAGGAAGTAACTTAGCCTTGAGAAAGGTGATGTCCAACATCAAAGAACTCAACAGTAGAGTCTTAGGGCCGAATTGGAGAGAACTTTTCAAGGTCATGAAATTCCCATACCCTGGCACACATCACCTTGAAGACATGAAATGGAATAAGATTCTCCATCCTTGGAACGCAGTACATTTTGAAAAATATTTTCAATAAAAATTTATTCCAAGTCTACTACAAGCATTAGCAATAAAAGTTTACTTTATCATTCTTCAAAAACTCTCTCAATTTAAGCTATGCTATATTGGTTTTTATCTAAATCAAAGATTAAATGAGGGGGAGGGGGGGGGGGGGGGGTTAAGTAAAAGGGAAGAGTCGATAGACATTTTCAAGTGACAAGAAAATCCAACACGAGCATACAACGCTTGAAGAAAAACAACAAGTACTCAACATCCAACAAAGTACTTAGTAACATTTGGTGTCCGTTTTTTGGTGTCGGTCAACACTTTTAGTTTTGGTCAGACCGACACCAATAAACCAAAAACCGACACCATTTGAGCTTAAAAAAATCAGTCAAAGTGACCTTTGGTGTCGGTCCGACCGACACCAAAGGTGACCGACACTAAAAAAAAAAAAAAGCGAAATTTCAAAAATCGGTCCAGTTTACCCTTTCGTGTCGGTCGGACCGACACGAAAGGGTATTGGTGTCAGTCCGACCGACACTAAAATTCAATTTCCCCCCTCCCTCATTTCTCCTAATTTTCTCCGACAACCCTACATTTTTTCCTCCATTTTTTTCTTCGAAACCCTCTCTTTTCTTCTTCTTCTTCTCCCTAAAACTCCAGTTCTTCCCCCAAAAACTCCATTTCTTCTCCAAAAAACTCCATTTCATTACTTATTCTTCTTATTAACCGCGGCCATAAACACCAATTTCATTTTTTTTTCTCCCATTTCATCAAAATCCTCCATTTTTCTTCTTCTTCTTCCCCAAAAACTCCATTTCTTTACTTCTTCTTCTTCTTCTTACCCGCGGCCAAAAACACCCATTTCCTTTTTTTCTCCCTTTTCATCGAAACCCTCTATTTTTCTTCTTCTTCCTCCAAAAACTTTATTTCTTCCTCCAAAAACTCCATTTCTTCACGGAAAACTCCTCTACCCGCGGCTATTTCTACACATTTCAAAGGTACTAATTTAATTTCTTCGTTATTTTCTCTATTTTATCCGCGACTATTTCTTTGTTGTTATCATGTATTCCATACTTTCTTATAGTGAAGTTCTACTAATTATTTAAGCAAATGCTATATTTTTTTAGTTTGCTAAACTTACGTATTTTGTTTATCTAGTGTTCTTTGAATTATCTTGTGTTGTTTGAAATAATGAAATAGCCAAACCTACATTATGCCTCCCTTAATTAGGGGTTTTTGGTTAAGTTGTATTAGAAAAAAAAAATTGGACTTGGGTTAAGTTATTTGTTTATTTATTAGAAAAAAAATTTAGACTTGGGTTTAGTTATTTATGCCTCCATAGAAATTTAATTATTTATTTGTTTGTGGGTTTAGTTATATGTTTAAAGTAATGTCTTAAAAGTAAATAGTGCCCTTATAAATTTTTGTTTGGATTTTTACCCTTGTGTGTAGGTATTATTAATTTATTTGGGATATGGATAAGTTGTGGATGCTTAAGGATCGAATGTCACAAAAATATAGTTTACGAGTTGAGAGTTTTATAGAAAATGCTTTACGACATTCCAAAGGGTCAAATGTTGTTTGTTGTCCATGTTGGAAATGTGTGAATGCCAAGTAACAAAATGTGAATGTAGTAAGAGACCATTTATTTATAAATGGTATCGCCTATATGTGAATGCAGATTGACACCATGTCTAGCTCGGATAGTGACCATGATGGTACACCCGTGAACACACCTGCTCGAAACAGGTTCTCTAGAGGCGTTACAGTCTTGCGTGAGCTGGCTTAGGAAAGAATGGCGGGAGAACGGCGAGTTGTTCAATATAACTCAATGGGCCAAGAAGTCGGAGATAGTGCGAAGAAATTCCGTAGTTATATTGGTGTATGTG
>JBBMEG010053852.1:0-16070 GCA_037832605.1 Cyclanthera cordifolia
AAAAAGAGTTTCAAATCACCCTACTATTCCAAAAACCAAATACAGAGTTGAGCGCTCGTTTAAAACCAAAACACATGCCAATACCAAAAAGCTTCAAAATAATGCATGTATAAAATTATGCAAAGAGTGGAAAGACTCGACACGTGTCAATAACTAGTTCTTTCCCCCTCCAGTTGCCTAGCTGCCTCCGTCAAACGTCCTGATATAGACCTGCACCTATGGATGGAAGCCACAACTAACATAAAACGAAGGGTGAGTCGTGAAACCCAGTAAGAGAAACCCACACTAGTATGCAAGCATAATGATGACGTGCATTGAATATTAAGTCTATGAAAAATCATAACAAACGAAGAGAAAACGTCTCAACTCTCGAGAACTCGAGTTAGCTTGTCTGATGACCCTGAGACAGTTCTCGAGGAGGGGTCTCACTAGCCAATGTCGTGAGACCTAAAAAGCTACTACCCGAACTCTCCTAGGTACGGCTAAGTGCCAGGGGAAACGGTCAACCATTAGAGTCGCCCAGACTATCTTGGGTACCTCCGACACGGTGGAGTCAATCCCAAACACATCAGGTACCATGCAAGATGTCGAGCCGAGAGCGATCCAACTTGCTAGCTCAGCCCTAACTTATGCCTAAGAAAATTCGGCTGCTCACTGCCTAGCAAGTTCTCGCTCTAACTCTTGCGATGAGGAACAACCGGCCGATGCCTGATTCCCACTATTGCACCATGTACGCCTTAGTCACTCAGTAGGTCACACATATGGACGACCAGGTTCCCAGCCGATGCCAAGTTCTTGAATGCAGACTATCGACCCTATGGTCCGTCCTACCACACTTCGGGTCCATGTAGCCTCTTACAATAGTATCATCTATCCGTTAGGGAACGTTGGTTACGTCCAACCCTACACCTCTATTGGGTTGCCCTCTGACGTGTCACGCAAATAGTAGACCCTATGGTCTACTGCAACCACCCTATGGCAGCGAGGAGACGTGCCTAGACCGCATAGCCTACAAGCTCACTCCATCAAGGAAAGTGACTCGAGCAAGCAACAATAAATTTATGAACTAGACACTTACGAAGAAGTCATGCATCACTTCCTAAAGTCTTTCTACACATTATCGATGAAGTAACTACGAACAATAACATCATATGATAATTATTCTAGCCTACCAGACCACTGACCACATGCTTTCAAATTCCCTAAGTAAATAACGAGCACCGAACAACATATAATCAATGTTCTAGCCTACCAGATAACAGACCACATGCTTTCAAATTCAATAAAGAAATAACGAGCGGCAAACAACATATAATCAATGTTCTAGCCTACCAAATCGTAGACCACGTGCTTTCAAATTCAATGAATAAATAACGAGCAGTAAACAACATATAATCAAACCAACCAAGCAAAAGTACAACTACTTATGCACCCGTTAGGATCCCTTACAAAACAATAAAAAGTGGCACGACAGCAGCTTGAGCAAGTCTAAAAAATGCCTCAATAAATTGAAGCCTCTTTTCCTACAAGAAACCAAGGCCATCAATTAGCATCCACGCCTACGCGACTCGTTTACAACTAAGCAATGGCCTACCCTAAGCTTCTAAAACAAATTCAAGATTGAACACAACGACCATAAATGCAAAGCGAACCCGACACACTTAAAACCAATCTGAAACGACAAGAAATAGAACTTTTTGCCCCAACGAAAACCTCAAATGACTAACCCAAACCAATAACTCACCCCGATGATGAACTTTCTCCAAACCCTTCATCTAAAAGAGACCAAACAACCCGATTAAGAGAGCAAGCTGCATTTTAAATGAGGAATAACAAAAACAACACAAAACCAAAAAAGAAAATCGAGCTTAGTCGCGGCTACAAGCCAAGCCATGCCCAAAAACTGCTGAGAGAGAGGGGAGGTCGGGACCGAGTCGACTGAGAGAGAGATACCGGCGGTTGCGGTGAAGGTCGATCGGCAGCGATCGGCGACGAGGGAGAGGGTTGCGGGCAAAGAGGGCGGCGCGACTGAGAGAGAGGCAGGGGGCGCGTCACAGGAGACGGGGAGGCTGGGAGGAAATTTGGTTAGATTTGTTTTTTTATCTTTTTTTTTACACAAAACATAAATTGAAATTTAAAACATACCTACATAATGGAAATCAATCACATAAGACGGGTTGGCAACATACTTGCGTAGCATTGATACATGAAAAACATTGTGGACTGCGGATAGGGCTGGTGGGTAAGGCCAAATGTTAAGCCACAACTCCAATTCTTTCAAAAATCTCAAAATGTCCCACAAACCTTGGGCTTAACTTTCCTTTCTTCCCGAACCTGAACATGCCACGCATAGGAGGCACCTTCAAAAACACATGATCAACAACCTCAAACTTTAAGGATCTACGTCGAATATTCGCATAGCTTTTCTGCCTACTCTGGGCCGTTAGCATTCTCGACCTAATTCTTTGAATTACATCAAGAGTCACTTGCAAAAACTCTAGACCGGCCATCTGGCGCTCACCAACTTCATCCCAGTACACAGGAGACCGACATCTCCTACCATAAAGAGCCACAAAGGGAGCCATCTCAATTGACGACTGGTAGCTGTTATTATACGCAAACTCCATTAGATGCAAGTGATCACCCCAACTCCCAGCAAGATCTAACACACATGCTCGAAGCAAGTCTTCTAGAGTCATGTTCAACCTTTCAGTTTGACCATCTGTTTGAGGATGAAAAGCAGTACTATAAGAACACTTTGCTCCTAGAGCTTCCATAAACTATTTCGAGAAGTTAGAAGTAAACCGATAATCCATGTCTGACACTATGCTGACCGGAACACCATGGTACCTTACAACTTCAGCCATAAACAACTGAGCCCATTGTTCTGCAGTATATGTGGGCTTTCCCAGAAAAAAGTGAGCACTTTTTGTCAAACAATCTATAATTACCCAAATCACAGAGAACCTCTTCGGCGTTGTAGGCAAACCGACTATGAAATCTATTGAAATTTGTTCCCACTTCCATTGAGGAACCTCCATAGGTTGCAAAATCTCTGCCGACTTCTCCCTCAGCGCCTTAACCAACTGACAGGCAATACACTTACTAACATGAGTTGCAATATCCGTGCGCATACTGCTCCACCAATAAAGCTGTCTTAAGTCCTTGTACATCTTTGTACCTCCTGGATGCTAGGAGAAAAGCAACTTATGCACCTCGCTCAACAACTCCTTGCAGATCTCTGAATCTCCAGGCACACACAAATGATTATTCAGCAACAACCCTCTATCAGAAGATACTGAGAACCCACTATTTGGATTTGTTCGCGCTGACTTCAGTAGCTATAGCATCATAGGGTCCTTTGACTGGCCTGCTATAATTTGCTGCCTTCTAGAAGGACGTACTGTTAACTGAGCTAACCTGGCTGTAGTTTCTGCTAACATCACTGCAATATCGGCCCGTTGTAACTCCCTACGCAAAGGGTGTTGGCGAAGCACAAGCACTGCAGTATGAGTTGACTTCCTGCTCAAGGTATCAGCCACAATGTTTGCTTTTCCAGGGTGATACAAGATCTCACAATCACAGTCCTTGCACAACTCGAGCCATCGACGTTGCCTCCTGTTCAGTTCCTTTTGGGTAAAGAAGTACTCTAGGCTTTTGTGATCTGGATTTTCTCCCCATACAAATAATGTCTCCAGATCTTCAACACGAACATGAAAGCAGCTAACTCAAGGTCTTGCGTAGGGTTGTTTTTCTCGTATAACTTCAATTGTCTTGAGGCATAAGCAATCACATAACCCCGCTACATCAATACACATCCTAGACCTTTCTTAGAGGCATCACTGTACACCACAAAATCTCCTGACCCTTCAGGAATTGATAACATTGGGCAGTTGTCAGACATCGTTTTAACTCTTGGAAGCTCATTTCACAAACGTCGGACCATACAAAGGCATTTATTTTCCTGGTTAGATGAGTCAGCGGCCCTGCCAACTTAGAAAAATTAGGAACAAATTTCCTATAATACCGAGCCAAATCTAGAAAACTATGCACCTCAAAAACATTAAAAGGCCTAGCCCAAGCATTTATAGCCTCAATCTTGGATAGATCTACCGAGATACCTTCCTTTGAGACTACATGACCATGAAAGGAAACCTGATCCAACAAAAACTCACACTTAGAATATTTGGCATAAAGCTTGTTTTCCCTCGAGGTCCTCAACACTGCCTCTAGGTGTTTCTCATGCTCTTCTTCTGACTGGGAGTAGACTGAGATGTCATCGATAAATACTATCACAAACTTATCAATAAATTGTTTGAAAACTCGATCCATTAAGTCCATAAAAGTTGCAGCGGCATTAGTCAAACCAAAGGACATAACTACAAGGGGACACACTAGGGTGAATAAAACCGATGTCCAGCAACTCTTACAACTGCTTTTTTAACTCCTTCAACTCAGTCGGTGTCATCCTATACGACGCCTTAGAGATAGGCATTGTTTCCAGCTCTAGGTCTATAGCAAAATCCACCGTTTCGGGGGACATAAACCTGGCAACTTCTTGAGGAATACATCGGTAAAGTTCCTGACCACAAGCACAAAGTCAGCAGTCATCTCAGAACTGTCAACTCAAGACAACGATGCCAAGTACCCCTAAGCTCCTTTGGATAACAATTTCCTTGCCTTTGCTGCAGAAACAAGCAGATGACAACCCTTAACCCTGGTTCCTTTAATATTTACTCTCAACCAGGAAGGCAAGTCGAACGACACATCCTTGTTCCAACAATCAATCGCAGCATAGTTCTCTGCGAGCCATTGAATTCCTAAAATTGCATTGAACTCCCCCAAGGGAAGGACTATTAACTCGACATCAAAGTATTCCACAGCAATCTCTACTTGCCTAGTCTTTTGCTTTTGAGAAGCTATCACACTCGGCCCTACTGGTGTGCCAACCAAAATTTCAAAACCCAAAGGTTATAGTTCTAAGCCAGCTTGGCGTACGAAGTTCGCAGATATAAAAGGTGTGTAGACCCGGAATTAAACAAAACACACGCATGGTGACCAAGGATAGGTAGCGTACATGCTACCGTTGCGTCAGACTGGTCTGCCTCCTTCTTATTAGTTGGAAAGATACAGCCCTGCCATTGGACCTGTCGCCCAGCCTGAGCTCCAGCAACTCTTGTTTGTGCCTAAGTATACTCCCTAGCGAAGTGGCCCAAATTGTAACACATATTGGCACCATATTCACATATTCCGAGGTTATTTTTATCATAACCTTTACACGCCTGTCGCTGCTTCGGCGGAGTTGCAACCATAGGCTTCTAGCCCTTGAACTGGTTTTGAAACTGTCTCTTTTGCCTTTACCCCTTGGATCCAGATGATCCAACACCATCAAACTTCCTCTTAGCCTTTTCGATAATGACGGTTTTAGCATACGACGCATCCAACTTCCTAGAAATCTAGATGACAGCAGAGAAAGTTTGTGGAGCCAATGCATCCACGGTACCTTGGATCTCCTCTCGAAGACCCGTGAAAAAACTTGATCCTTACCTTTTCACAGGGCATCATATCCTTTGAATAACCCGAAAGCCTAGCAAAATCCTTCTCACAGAGTGCAATGGGCCTGTTGCCCTGCTTCAACAACAAGAACTCAACAGCTTTTTGATGCTTCTCCACCTCAGAGAAGTACATGCCAAAGAACATTACCTTGAACTCCTCCCAAGTGGTCTATTCATCGCCTTCAGGTAAGGCTTCTAACTTCAAATCCCACCAATCCTTGGCGTCATCCTATAGAGTGTATACATCGCATGACTTTTTGTGCTTCAGGGCACTTCATATACTTGAAAATTCTTTCCAAGGTCGTCACCCACCTCTTAGCAACGATATGGTTTTCTGAGGTGGCATCAATGATCGGAGGATCCCATTTCTTGAATTCTATTAGGAACTTACCACCTTCAAATACATCATCATGAGCAACATCTTCGTCATTTGCCTCAACAATTTAGGGTGCTCCCCCTGCCATTGCCCCCATAGCGGTAGTTACAGCGCCCTACACGGCTCCTTGAACCATAAACTGTAGTGCAGACATCACTTCTTGTCCTAGTCCAGCCAAGGGAACATCTTGAGCGACCACGCCAGGCATAAGTGGATTTGGAGTGGCAGCCTCTACCATAGGCGACACCTCCTTCCTAGCCTGTTCGGCTATCGCAGGTGGCGCAATAGCCGGAGTAGGTTCTAGGGCAGGTAAAGCTTGGACACCTCGGCCCCTACCTCTCCGACCTTCACCCCTGGCTCTTTGGCCTCTACCCGTTAAGGGAGCCTGCTCACTAACCTGCTCCTTCTCCATTGCACTCCCTTTAGAACAACTAGAGTATTAGCGTTAGAGCACACCAAAGAAATCAAGAAGTAACACATGTAAGCATACAACACGCAATTATCAGTATGTGATTTTTCAATACTTATGACATTCACATGCATGTCATTACTCTCTTACAAGTTACCTGAATGTTGACCTTACAGCTGCAAACGGGGGAGAAGACCTATACAACCCACATAGTGAGCGAGTCTACAAAATCTATGACTCTAGGCTCTAATACCAACTGTGACAACCCGGCCTTAACACGTAAGGATGAACAGAGGTGACAAAAACTATGCATGAAATTCTTTTAAAATTTCGGCAAAGTTTTCCCTAAAAATAAAGAAATTGTACCTGTAAAAGATCATAACCTGGACATTTGTAAAACTTAAACAGACATCCGAAAAAGAGTTTTAAATTACCCTACTATTCCAAAAGCCAAATACAGAGTTGAGCGCTCGTTTAAAACCAAAACACATGCCAATACCAAACAGATTCAAAATAATGCATGTACAAAACTATGCAAAGGGTAGAAAGACTCGACACGTGTCAATAACTAGTCCTTTCCCCCTCCAGGCGCCTAGCATCCTCCGTCAAACGTCCTAATATAGACCTGCACCTGTGGATGGAAGCCACAACCAACATAAAACGAAGGGTGAGTCGTTAAACATAATAAGAGAAACTCGCACGGGTATGCAAGCATATAATGATGATGTGCATTGAATATTAAGTCAATGAAAAGTCACAACAAACAAAGGAAAAAAATCCCAACTCTCGATAACTCGAGTCACCTGGTTCGATGACCCTGAGACAGTTCTCAAGGAGAGGCCTCACTCGCCAATGTCGTGAGACCTGGAAAGCCACTACCCGAACTCTCTCGGGTACGGTAGAGTGCCTAGGGGCAAGGGTCAACCATTAGAGTCGCCCATACTATCCTGGGTTCCTCCAGCACGGTGGAATAAATCCTGAACAAATCAGGCACCATGCACGGTACCAAGCCGAGAGTGATCCAACTGCTAGCGTTGCACTCACTTATGCCTAAACAAATTCGGCTGCTTACTTCCTAGCAAGTTCCCACTCCAACTCTTGTGATGAGGAACAACCGGCCGATGCCTGATTCACACTATCGCACCCTGTACGCCTTAGTCACTCAGCTAGGTTACACATATGAACGACCAGGTTCCCAGCTGATGCCAAGTTCTTGAGTGCAGAATATCGACCCTATGGTTAGTCTCACCACACTTTGGGTCAATGTATCGATCACCACCCTAATAACGTGGGAAGCCTCTTACAACAGTAACCTCTATCCGTTAGGGAACATTGTTGTGTCCAACCCTAAACCCCTATGGGTCGCCCCTGACGTGCCACGCAAACAGTAGACCCTATGGTCTACTACAACCATCCTATGGCGGTGAGGAGACGTTCCTAGACCGCGTGGCCGACAAGCTCACTCCATCAAGAAAAGAGACTCGAGCAAGCAAAAATCAATTTCTAAACTAGACACTTACAAAAAAGTCATGCACCACTTCCTACAGTTTTTCTACACATTATCGATAAAGTAACTACAAACAACAACATCATATGATCAATATTCTAGCCTACCAGACCACATACCACATGCTTTCAAATTCCCTAAGTAAATAACGAGCAGCAAACAACATATAATCAATGTTCTAGCCTACCAGATCACAGACCACATGCTTTCAAATTCAACAAAGAAATAACGTGCGGCAAACAACATATAATCAATGTTAAAGACTACCAGATCACAGACCACGTGCTTTCAAATTCAATAAAGAAATAACTAGCAGCAAACAACATATAATCAAACCAACCAAGCAAAAACCCAACTACTTATGCACCCGTTAGGATCCCTTATAGAACAATAAAAAGTGGCACGACAGCAGCTTGAGCGAGTCCAAAAAATGCCTCAATGAGCTTAAGCCTATTTTCCTACAAGAAACCAAGGCCATCAATTAGTGTTGACTCCTACGCGACTCGTTTACAACTAAGCAAAGACCTACCTAAAAGTTCTAAAACAAAGGCAAGATCGAACACAACGACCATAAACACAAAGCGAACCCAACACACTTAAACCAATATGAAACAACAAGAAATAGAACTTTTTGCCCCAACGAAAACCTCAAATGACCAACCCCAACCAATAACTCACCCCGACAATGAACTTTCTCCAAACCCTTTTTCATCTAAAAGAGACCAAACCACCCGATTAAGAGAGCATGCTACATTTTAAATAAGGAATAACAAAACGACACAAAACCAATTAAGAAAATCGAGCTTACTTGCGGCTACAAGCGAAGTCAAGCCAAAAAACGGTCGAGAGAGAAGGAAGGTCAGGACTAAGTCTACTGAGGGAGAGACAACCGTGGGCGTTGGTTGCGGGCAAGAGGGAGAGAGATGGCGAATGGGTCATTGGCATCGCGGACGATGAATAAACCGCGGTCGAGAAAGGGTTGCTGTGAGGGTCGGTCGGCGATGAGCGACGTTGAGGGAAAAAGTTGCGGGCAAAGAGGGCAGCGCGAGTAAGAGGGAGGCAAGGGGTGTGTCGCGGGAAGAGGGAGATGGGGAGGTTGGGAGAAAATTAGGTAAGATTTGTTTTTGTTTTTTCACACAACATAAATTGAAATTTAAAATTTACCTACATAGTGGTTTGTCACACTTTTACCTCTGACTTTTAATAATGATTAATTTCACTTCTCACTAAAGTGTAGTCAACATTAAATTATATATATAACGATTTTGTTCTCTCAGTGACTAAAGTTGAATATTATTGAAATATCATAGCTAAAATTCTTCAATTTTGGAACTTATAGGAAAATATAAATTAGACCCTTTGTATATAGATATATTCCCAATATATATATATATATATTATTTTCGAAATTAAAGTAATAATAATAAATAAAATTAATGGTCTTTTAACCTATTTACTATTTGTTCATGACAAGAACTATAAGTAAAAAATAAATCATATATATATTTGTTCATATAAAATTAATAAAAGTTTTTTCTTTTGTTTCATGTACAAAATTTGATAAAATTTAATGAAAACAAAATTTAGTCCGAAGGTGCTAGCCTAATTTCTCTTGGTTCTCTATGTTTCAAAATTGAAAAGTTTACTATTAAACTTTAATAATTCTCAATTTTAGTCATTGAGATGATAAAAGCATTAATCATGTAATGGTGAAAAAAATGATGGCCAAACTAATTTGAAATACTTATATATTGTTGATGCTAAAAAATGGTCAACGGATATCCACAGTAAAGATTTATTTACCTGAGGACGAAAGGGCCTGCAAAAAAGCAAATTTAGGGCACACTGGTGTGGTGTGAGCCACAGGGCCTCCGATGCCTAAGTCAGAAACGGAATTAGGGAGAAATAGTTTAAAGCACTAAGAATGGCTTAAGGGTACTTAGCTTAGGATCCGTCCCATGAATGGGAGAAATAACTTGACTTTTATAGCACCCGGTCTTGTAACCGCTGTGGCTCACTTATGGCGATATAATGGTCGGCTGTTAGAAACATCCGCCACTAAGCCGGGTATGAATAACGGCATAACTCCTGGCAGTTATCCTTTAGAGGTGTAACGGTTTTGATTTTGGACTCGGTCGACTCTTTAGAGAGTCCTGGCCTCCACGGTCGACCCAATGGGGATGACCTACTCGTTGTAACTGGTGACGCCATGGGGTGCAACGCCTCCAAACGTTACTTAGACTCGGTCCAATTTTTAGAGAGTCCTAACCTCCACGACCCATCCACTCGGATAGACCTACTCGTTTCCAGACCCGAGAAGTGTGAGGCTGCAAGGGCTGACCCCGACGGGGTCGTGGCCTTCTTTGGCCGACCCCTAGAGGCGTAGGACTTGTTTGACCAACCACGGGGGGTCAAAAATGGACTTGGCCAACCCCCGAGGGGTTGTGGCCTCCATTTAGCCGACCCCCGAGGGGTCGGTGATGGCGAGGCCGACCCATAAGAGGTCGGAAATGGAATTGGCCGACCCCCAAGAGTTCTCACCTCCATTCGGCCGACCCCCAAGGGGTTGGCAAGGACGTTGGCTAACCCCCAGGGTGTCGGAAAGGGTGTTAGCCGACCCCAGGTGATCGACAAAGGCGTGACCGACCCTCGCAGGGTGGGAAAGGGTGTTGGCCGACCCCCAGGGAGTCGGCTAAGGCGAGGTCGACCCCCTGGGGGTCGGTGATGGCTTCCTTGTCCTTCGTGCGGGTCCCAACCTCTTCCGAGTCTTTCATGATATTTTTAAGTTATAATATTACCCCCACTCTTCATTTCCGAGCTTGCCGGATTGTGAAGTGTAGTTTAGGTTCTTGCCTCTTTTTCAAAGTTTCGGATGCTACAAAGTAATTTTTTTACAGGAGTATTTACTTGAAAATCACTTAGGCCGTATTCTCTTTCAAGAACACCTTTTCCTAAATAATATTCCAACAAATAAAGTTTTAAGGTTATGGAAAATATTCTAAGAATAATTATATTAAAATGGTCATATTCCTACTTCTAAGAATATCTTTTCCAAGATAATATTTTTATTCATAGAAAAAATTATTTCTCTTTTTAGGAAAATATTTATCCTGTAGAGATTTCCCATAACCTAACCTTTCCATAAAAACTCCCTCCCAAAACTGCACCCTTGTTTTTACCCCACTTTGGCCGAAAATTGCCTACCATTAGGCTAGTATTTTCAATTTTATTAAAGCGTGGGGGAAACTCGTTTTGTGTTTTGGATTTTTGGAAAGCATTCGTCGCCCCTTACTTTTTTCGGTACGTACTCTCCTTTTTCAGAATTTACACTAACGATTAGACATATTTTCGAAAATTTCACCCTTACTTGGGCACTTTTTTCAATTTTCGCCCGTTATGCATGTATGTCCAAATTTTTGGATTATTTAGGCTCTTTTTTCAAAGACTCACCCCTTAGAATACTTTTCCGAATTCGTAGGCTACTTAGGCACTTTTTAAAAAGTCTTGCCCGTTTAACTTCCTTTGGATATTTTTAGGTTACTTAGGCACTTTAATAAAAAGTCTCGCCTTTTTCACCACTCTTTGAATTTCGTAGGGTACTTAGGCTCTCTTAGAGACTCGCCTTTTCCCTAACTTAGTTAATTGCAGATTACTTCTTACTTTAGCTGTCATGGATCCTTCGTCTGACTACGAGACCGAATCCCTTCACCTTCGAGCTTCCTCCTCGCTTAAGAGGACTCGGCGAAGAGCCTTGGTCGTAGGGTCAGCGTCTAAAATGGCAGTGTCCATTTTAACTAAGGAGGATTTGGACTGCCTTAGGACCAAATTTCTTATCCCAGCCGAAATCTCCCTTCGACTTACTCTAGCTTCGGAGACCGAGGAGACCCTCTACACCACCATGTTTGACCTAGGAGTTTGGCTTCCCCTCATACCCCCTCTTCAAGAGTTCTTGGGTATAGCAGGGCTGGCTCCAGCGCAACTGGCTCCCAATGCCTGGAATGTCTTCTACGGTGTTCACAGCCTTTGGGTGCACACCGGCTTCGAAGGTCCCTTTAGTGCCAGAGACATTCTTTCGCTCTACCGCTTTTGCCAGCATCCTGACGTCACTGTGGGTTGCTACCTGATCCCCAGAAGCAAGCTTTCTCCGTTGGTGGGGTGCCCCAACTTAAAGAAGACAGGAGCGCTCGTTCTTTGCTGGAGGACCTTGTGCGGCTCCAGGCATCGATGCCTCACTGGTAACACCCATTGTCTTCAGGACATATGGTACACTTACTTTCGCCTTGGCTTTATCTGTCTTTTGGCACCGTACTAACTTTTTGTTTACAGTGCACAAGAAACTTAATCCCCGCTCCCGGGTAATGAAGTTTTACGAGACTGTTATGTCTTACCCCGAGGTGGTAACTCGTAGTGCGCAGTACCTGACCACGAACTCGTTGGCGCTGCACAACCTTCTTCCGGCTTCAGCCATGCCAGCCGATTCTAACTCGGAGTCACCCGTCCCACAGGAGGGATCTGCTCCAGGTATGCAACTTACTTTTTCCTCTAACTTTGCATGCCTCGATTACTGGAAATATAGGTTGACACCTTTTACCGTGTTCAGTCGCCATGGAATACGAGCCTTCGTTGAGGCGCACCTTTGACGCAGTGACGCGTCAAATATCTCCCCCCCTGCCAGGCCTCCCACCAATCATACGGTGGACCTTACTTCAGAGGGCTGCTATTTCCCACCTGTTGACAACGAAGACATTCCTTTCCCTAAAGTTCCAGAGGACTTGGAAGTTGGGTCGGACCCAAAGTTTGACCGTCCCAGCCTTGGTTTTGACCACATTCCTTCTCCAGTTCAGAGTAACTCGCACAAGCCTCGGACGCCTGTACACAGCCTTCCCCCTGGATTCGACTCCTACCTCTTGTCAAGGCCGCACTGTCATACTCTGGACCCACAGGAGGAAAAGACTTTGGCCTCCAACTAATGGAATGAAGTGCGGTCTTATTCAGCTACTTTTCCCCTAGGAGATGCCTCCCAGGTCCTGGAAAAGGGGACTCGTCTGATGCACGAGGTACAATACCCCTACTTTTTGCAGTTATATTTTGATTTTAGTACGCATGCTAACTTGTACCTTGGTTTCTTTTTGCAAGCATTCATGCATTTTGCTTCAGCTTCTCGCCACTTCTCGGAGGACTTTCGTCAAGGCCGCTCTTCCTTGTCTACCAGTACTGACAAGTTCAAGTGGGAACTCGCACATGCTCGCGAAGCTCAGCGAGTCACCGAGGCTTCCTTGGCCGCCTCACGTACCTCTGTCGAAATAGCCTAAAATTTAGCTGCCCACGCACGTCAAGATGACTTGGCTACGATCGTCCGCCTTCGACGAGAGTTGGCTTCTGCTGAAGGGAAGCTCAAGAATGCTGCATATCTGGTTAACCTTGTGAAAGGTTCTCATGCCTTTCTGATTCTGGAAAACAATGCCGGCAAGGCTGCCATTGGCTGGGCACTGGATCGAATCCAAGAGGGGGTTAGCTATGGCAACCTTCTTCCTCTCTTTCAGTCACTTTGTTCCAGCACCGCGGAGAGAGTCACCAACCCTTCCCTGCCAGCGTTCGAGTCCAGACTTCCTAGTCATCCAGCCCAGGCTACTTGTTATGATTCCCGAGTCTTTCAGGGCGTGCCCGATAGAAGTCAGGCTCTTCCAGCTAGGACAACACCTACCGAAGCCGGACCTGTTCGACCGTCTTCCAGCAGGCGCAGCTCTAGAGGGCCTTGACCTTGCAGTCTTTTTACCTTGTAGTACCTTATTTTTCAGTCTTTACTTTTTCGCCTAAGTTGTAACTCAGGAACTTTTTCTTTGAATGAAATGATGAACTTTTTTCTTGCTTCTTTCTTCTCTATCTCATATACCCCCAATTTAAGTTTATGAAAATAAGATCAATATACTTAAATTAAGATGGTCGGAATAAGAAAAACAACACTTTTTATTCATCAACAACTTGAATTACAATCTATTGAAAGTATTTTTTTCAAGTGTTAAATCGCTCTAAACATGGACGACTTTGCTGTTGTAGGCGAAATATGTGTCACCTCATCAACTTCGTGCAGCAGTTTGGCGAGTACGCTAGAATTGTCTAGGATCTTTACCAGCACGATCTTGTCCGCCTTAACTTCACAAGTGGTCTCTAACTTGCCAAAGTGTCGGCTTTGGCATTTTGAGACCCGAGTACTTACTTGTCATGTACCCCCATAAGTGCTGTTCTTTGGACAACCTCACCTGACATAGGTCCCTTTTCGACAGCCTTCTTTTTTAGTGACTTTTTACCATGCCCCGTAGGGCCGTGTGGTAGCATTCCCTCGAGGACAACTGTTCACCTCTGACTTTGCCCACCCCCATAGGAGTAGGGAACTTTAACACCTGGTGATAGGTTGACTCGACTATCTTCAACCCATGAATCGTACGTTTCCCCAATATTGCGTTGTAAGCAGAGTTGTCGTTCACCACCAAGAAATTGACGAAGTGTAGTACTATGTTGTCCCCTTCGCCAAAGGTCACTGGAAGTTCAACCGATCCTTCAAGGATTAAAGTGCTCCCGTCAAATCCGACTAGGGGCGTCAAATTCGGCTTGAACCTTTCCCTTCCCAGTTTCATAGCGTCGTAAGCTTTCAGCAACAGTACATCCACCAAGCTGCCTCCATCAATAAGGATCTTTCTAACACGGATGTTGGATATGGTTAGGGACACCACTAAGGCATCGTTGTTCAGCTGGTGCACTGCTGCAGGCTTCGTAGTAGTGAAGCCTAGTTGCTCGTCTACTGCTTCCATTATCCACACTTGTTCACCCCTTAGGATGCCTCTACCAGCCGGCCCTCCGATCATGGTTCTAATCTCCGGTGGTGGTGGTGACTTTTCACCTCCCCTTTTCTTGCTAGGGGACTCAGATACTTTTTCATCTTCTCCCACGTACTTGTCCAATCGTCCTCTTCGGATGAGGGACTCTATGGACTTCTTCACGTCATAGCAGTCTAACGTAGCGTGGCCATGGTCTCGGTGGAATAGGCAGTATTTGCCTCTATTCCTTTTGTTGGACCCTGCCTTAATCCGACTTGGCCACTTCAGCTCTTCCTTATCATGAATTTCTATCAAGATGTGATCTAGAGGAATGGCCGTGGGAGTGTATCTCTCGAACCGACTAGTGGGTACCTCTCACCGTTCGGCCTTTTCTTTTTTCACTGGGCGCTCTTCCGCCCTTCGATTTAGGGCACACCGGTGTGGTGTGAGCCACAGGGCCTCCAATGCCTAAGTCAGAAACGAAATTATGGATAAATAGTTTAAAGCACTAAGAATGGCTTAAGGGTATTTAGCTTAGGATTCGTCCCTTGAAAGGGAGAAATGACTTGAGTTTTATATTAGCCTGTCTTGTAACCGCTGCGGCTCACTTATGGCGATAGTATGGTCGGCCGTTAGAAACGTCCGCCATTAAGCCGTGTATGAATACCCGCGTAACTCCTGGCCGTTACCTTTTAAAGATGTAACGGTTTTGATTATGGACTCGGTCGACTCTTCGAAGAGTCCTGACCTCCACGGTTGACCCAATGGGGCCGACCTACTCGTTGTAACGGGCGACGCCACGGGGTGCAACGCCTCCAAACATTACTTGGATTCGGTCAACTCTTCGGAGAGTCCTAACCTCCATGGCCCATCCACTCGGATGGACCTAATCATTGCCGGACTCGAGAAAGGTGAGGCTGCAAGGGCCGCCCCCGGAGGAGTCGGACTTGTTTAGCCGACCTCGGGGGGTCAAAAATGGACTTAGCCGACCCTCTGGGGGTTGTGGCCTCCATTTAGCCGACCCCCAAACGGTTAGTGATGGCGAGGCCGACCCTTAAGGGGTCAGATATGGACTTGGCCGACCCCCGGGGTGTCGGCAAGGGGGTTGGCCGACCTCCGAGGGTGGGCAAAGGCGTGGCTGACCCACGAGAGGTCGGCAAGGGTGTTGGCCGACCCCCTGGGGGTCGATGCCTCCATTTGGCCAACCCCAGGGGGTCGGCGTTGGCTTCTTTGTCCTTCGTGCGGGTCCCAACATCTTCCGAGTCTTTCGGGATATTTTTAGGTTATAACATATATTGATAAAATGATTATTTTAATTTCAACGTAAATTTAATTTTTAAAAGAAAATAGTTATCAAAGTAAACTAAAAAATATATAAAGACTAAAAGTGATCATTATTAAAATGTTG
>JBBMEG010053862.1:0-16068 GCA_037832605.1 Cyclanthera cordifolia
TGCTATTACACCACAAACCACGAGAAGGGGTAAGGGTTCCTTACCTGGCCAAATTCTAAGCTCCTTAGCTCCAAAACCCTCGAACTATGAAGTGGCAATTAAAAATAGCCCTAACGAATAAATGGATTTGAATTAGCACTTACGACCATAAAAATGAACGACAAAATCAAGAGACCCATTTCTCGAGCCTCAACCCAATCAGAGTTAATCAAACTCATGACCTAAATGTCATTAATACGTTAAAAAAAACCTAATTGGTTAATTAAGTTCTCAGCCCACGAGGTCTCACAATTAAAGAATTTAATAGGAAAGGTTTAACTTTTAACAGGTTTGATCCCAACAAAAATGGCAAACGCTTAACATTTAACAGGTTTGATTGCCAACAAAAATGGCTTCAACTCATTTAACCCATTTGATCATGGACAACAAAAGGTAAAAGGCCTACGGATAAATAATTAACTGGTTTCATTTAACCTATATGGCAAAAGGATAAATAATTAACAGGTTTCATTTAACCGATCATGACCAACAAAATGGTAAAAGGCCTCTAACAGGTCTCATTTAACTGATTAGATCATGAACAACGGTAAAAGGGCTACTGATAAATAATTAACAGGTTTCATTTAACCGATTTGATCATGACCAACAAAATGGTCAAAGCCTATTGATAAATAATCCAAAATTCAGATAATGTTCTAATCTCAACAATAGCCCAGAAATATAACTCAGGGAAATTTCAACCAGATCTAATATCATATGCCAAAACTCAATAAATTCTCAATTTAGCCTACAAAAATTACCTAAACATAACTCTCACAGATTTGGCGCTTAGCATAAATCGAGACTGGGCTGGCAAGATTTGGTTTGCACAATACAAATGGGCGGCAGTTTTTCTCTTCGTGCACTGCATAAATCGAGACTCTGGCCAGATTTGGTTTGCGCAATACAGATGGGTGGCAGTTTTTCTCGGGAACGAAAAAGACTAGAAAGAAATTCGTGGGAGCAAATATTTATCGATAAGGGAGTAAAAGGTTAATTTGATTTTACGGACAGTATTTAATTGGGATAAGATTAATCCAAATTAATTATAAATATTATTATTTAATTAATTTTACCCCTTAACAAATCTTTCGAATAACAACCTTTAAATTTTGATTTAAAGCTTTGAAAGCTTCGGTTGTTACAATAGTATATATCAAGACGACGTCGTATGAGATTGATTGTATTTTTATCTTTTGTTTGTATACTCTTCTTTGTCATTTTGTGTGAGCTGTAATTTCTCTCTGCGTGGCTGTATATTAGTGGTCCTTACCCTGTCCAATTTGTTACCGCCTTTGTTATTTATAGGGCTGGTTTCCAAACAATAAATATAACAATTTCTCTGCTGCTCACTCTTCTTTTTCCTTCATCATTCTATTTCTTTGCAAGTTTAACTATAATAATAAAATAAAACCAATTTCAAAAGCTTTAACTAATATGCTCCCTTCACAAATCTCACAAAATAGATGGTAATTATAAAATTGTCTTTCTCATTTTATATAACTAATAAAATAAATAGATAATAGGAAAATTACTCGTAACAACTTTTCAATCATCTATTTTAATTATAACATTTTTTTTTTAAAATAATTCCTAAAAATAAATTTTCATTCATTTTTTAAAAATCTATTTTTATCCATCTTTTCAACAAGCTGTGTTAGTAAGCTGATTGAATCTATCAGTGAACTGATTGATCTATCAATTGAATTATTGATGTGGAATTGGAAGTTATCAGATCATTGGACTCCACACCATACAGATTATTAATTATTAACTAAGAATATTTAATTCACTCAAATCAATAGTTAATAATAATTAAAGAATATTTAATTCACTCAAATCAATAGTTAATAATAATTATTTAGGTTATGTTTGATGACGGAATTTTTTTTATCGAAAATGTGTTCAACACCATATCATACGTTGATCCTGAAAATAAATTTTCGAAATAGTTGTAAGTAGCCTTAAATTTCAAAAAATTAAAAAATAGGAGTCTTATTAACTAAAGTGTAAAATGCCCTATTTGTTTTGAGGAAAACTATGGGAAATTGATTGGACTCTTATCAAAAAAAAAAAAAACAAAACAAAAAAACAAAAAAACAAAAAAAAAAAACAAAACAGTTGTAAGCAAATTTTGAAATATTTACCTCTATAGTTAATATTGTATTATAATACTCATTATATTATTTAGTGTAATATAAATACTCATTAATATAAGTATTATAATTAAAAATATTTATTAATATCAGTAACTATATTTACTAAAAAAAAAAATTAATTATCATATTCATAATTATTTTCTTCCTTTCACAAAATTTTCAAAAAAACTGTTGTATATAAGTTGAACAATATATGTATCGGGAGATTGATGTGCGAAGATTAATGTTTTTATGGTAGGAGTTTTGTTTGAGGGTTGGTATTGGTATGACTTGTAATCTTAAAAAAAAATATATATAAATAATATTTTAATAATCTAGCCAATAATTATTTTAATCATGAATTCTACAAATTTCATTTAAAATAATAAAAATATTTTAGTTTTAATTGATTAATCTAGTAATTTAAAATATTTATAAGAAAATATTTTTATTTTTATTTTAAAATACGTAATTTCTATTTAATAGTGAAAATATTTTGATTTTGATTTGAATAAGCCTACTAATTTAAAAAAAATTATAAATGAATTTTATTTACTTTATTTTGAAATTCCTATAGTCAATAGTTCTATCTTCTTAGAATATTACTGTATTGTTAATTATGTATAGATTGAATATACTTTATTTTTTAGGTTTAGATGAATTTTTCATCTCCACTCCGCCCCATATAAGATAATGTTGTAGTAGAATCGCATTAGCCTGAAATGGTGAATGAAAAGGGTAGTAGTTATTCTCATTTCAAACAATGAGGAAACAAATTTCTCCTAAGCCAGACAATTCCAACAACACATCAAAATATTTACTCATCACCATTGGTATTTTGCAGCCACCAGGACTTCTTCATATTTCTCAGCAGCATGGTCCCAACTTAGGTCTTGTGCCATCCCTCTTCTTTGGAGTCCTTCCCAGCTCTTCTTGTATTCTCGATACGTCAGTAAGCAGTTCCCTAAAGCGTGTATTAGCTTACCAGCCTCGGCGCTCTCAAACGTCCACCCGTATCCTGATTCATTGTATGGATCGAAAGGTATGACGGTATCTCTTAGACCCCCAACACAATGAACAACTGGTATGGTGCCATAGTTCATTGCATATAGTTGGTTTAGTCCGCAAGGTTCGAATCTTGATGGCATGAGTAAGATGTCTATGCCAGCTGTTATTCTGTGTGCCATCTTGACAGAGAAACCTACCCATCCCCGGATTTTGTCGCGGTGTTGGTTCTCGGAGTCTCTTAGCATCTGTTCTAAATCTTGTCTACCAGTACCCAACATGACTAGTTGGACATCCTGGCCCATCATCCATGGAATGGCCTCAGCTATTATGTCAACTCCTTTCTGGTTATCCAATCTCCCGATAAAACCGATTAGAGGTATATCCTCGCGAATGGCCAACCCGAGCTCCTTCTGCAGAGCTGCTTTACATTGGGGCTTGCCAGTTTGAAGTGTTTCTAGTGAGTAGTTAGTGTAACCATCTGATGTGAGGTGAACATCTTCTTGTGGACTCCACTCTTTTGAATCAATCCCATTCACAATACCCTTCATCTTCCAGTCAATGTCATTGATTATTCCATGTAAACCCCAACCTCCTTCAGATGTTTTAAGCTCCCAAGCATATCCATGACTAACCGTGACCACACGATCCGCAGTCTTCAAACCGGCTGCAAAAATATTGAAATGCTCACCACCAACGGGATCATTTAACTTGAAAAGATCAATATAGTGGTTCGGAAGATCCACGTGATAAAAATCCTCAACTGGCCCTCGGCCCTGCATGATCAATTATACGAATTACAGACATGGGTTATTTGAGAGGACTAAAATATGAACGCAACGAAATCTATTTAATTTGAGACTCCATATTAAAACCTTTTTCTAACATTTCATGAAACGGGAAAAAATCTTTACGCTGTTCTATCTCGTCAGCAAAATTATTCAGATCTTCATGTCAAACAACAGAAACCACAACATTTGAATATCTTAATAGCCACAAATAAGAAACCAAGATTGCTTTTTTGAAAAGTTGAAAAAGAATAAAACAAAAATAAACTGGCTACCATGAAAACCCTGTTCAAATAAGAGAAGACTTTCTCTTCTAATCTAAAATTTTAAGTATAGCTTAATTTGTTAAAACATTAATATTCTCTCTCTTGCACGTTCGAACAAAAAGGTGAGAGCAAGATAATTTACTAGCCCTAGAACTATGATCAAGGCGAGAAATTGTGAGTTAAACTGAAAATATTAATAGAACTGTAGTAGGATGATATAGTACGGGTATTTTAGTAATTAGTTAAGAGTTTGTTACGCATTTCGGGTTATAAGTAGATGGTGTGGACAGTGAAAAATGTATTGAATACTTTCGCTAATTTGATTTAGGTCTTGAGTGAGCTCGAGAATAGGAGGATCAACTTGGATTATCTTGAATTTTGGTTCTTTTATATTGTAATACAGTTCGGATTGGTAGTTCCTTAAGAGGTATTAGTTTGCAAAATTGTGGAGTGATTAAAAAATGAGGGATTATTATGAGTAATAAAAATTTTAATTTTAGTAATAACTCAGTTGGTTGATAGTGTTGTAGAGAGGTTGCAAATAATAGCTCGTTTGGATGGAGTTAGAAATGAGTGGTTATTTTGAGGGATTAGAAATGAGTGGTTAAAAATGAGTGAGTAGAAATAAATGGTTAGAAATGAATGATTAAAGATGAGTAATTACTATGAGTGATTACAATAACTAATTTAGATGTGCGTGTTTGAAGAGTGGTTAGTAAAAGTTCTTTTGTAATAACTCGGTAATAACATGAAACAAAAATCCTTTTAAGGTGTCTTGGTTTAAATAAGTAGGGTTAGAAGGTTTAACTTTAAGAGGGGTTATTTGCTAGTGGAGTGTCCTATAAATAGCCCTCTTCAAAGGTTATGCTATTGTTATATTTTATTTTTCATTTTCGTTTGAATCTTGCAATATATTAGTTTCTTGGAATAACAGAGGCAGAGAACGGGGAGGTAATGTTGGGGAAGAGAGCAATTTGAGAAGCATCTACTTAAATTTGCACAACAGAGCAACAATTCAACTACCTATTTCTATTTTCTTTCACTCAATTATTAATTGAAAAGTTTTGAGCTTGGTTTACAATGAAATGAATAAAATTAAAGCGAGACATACCTGGTGGGCTATGTTGTGAATAACGAGGATGGATCTTGTGAATTGCATCAAACCATTGTCTCGATAATAGGCTTTCAAATATACTGGTAACAGTGAAGTATGCCAATCATTAGCCATGAAAACTAAATTTCCATCTCCATAACACACACCACCACATGGAACATGCCAAGGAACCTGGGAAAAAGAGGAGACTAAACTTTCAAATGATATACGATAAACCACAAAAAGTGAGAATGTTATTGCAAAATATAACTCCCAAGTATAAGAACGTAGGTGATTTTTTTCCTTCAGCCAGAAGTCAAATCTTATCCATATTTCTTTTTTTGGTAAGAAACTGAACTTTCATTTAGGTACGACATTAAAAAAGAAAAGCCGACCAAAAAAATATAAATATATCAAACCGAACTGATAATTACAAAAAGACCGATGCATAATAACCTCCCAATTTCCTCCTCCAAGATCTCTTCATCCGTCTAAAAATCTTACTATTCCTTAAATCATAGATTCAGTCGAGCTTAAGTGAAGATGAAAAGAACACAAGAATGGACTCTAGAGGGATAAAGCAAACAAATTGACAATCCACTATAAATGATCCATGTCATATACTTTCTCATTTTCTGTTTGCAGTTTTCTTGAAATATAAGCATTTCATTCCTTAACTGTTTCCTAATTCTCATTTCTTTTCTTTTCTTTTCTTTTCTTTTCTTTTCTTTTCTTTTTTTCATCTTTTAGAGACATTACCAAAATTTTATGCAAATTTTGGAATAAAAAAAATACCTGAATTCAATTTTCATCTTTCCTATATTTCCATTTTCAAATATAACATAAAAACGCTGTACTTTAATTTTTTTATTTATAAAATGCAGAATAGATACTGGATAACGAAAAGTTAGATGTAATATAATTGGTCTTATTTTTTCAATTACAAAAAGAGAGACAAACTTATCAAACATGTTTTTCAAAAAATAGTTGAATAACAAAAAAACGAGATGTTTTCATTTTTATTTCTTAAAAAATAAGAAAAAAAATAGAAAATAGAAAATGAGATTGGTATCAAATGGAGAATAAAATATGATGATCCTACCAAGCAGTAACGGTGAAGTAACATAGCAGAAAAAACTACTTTAAGCTGTTCTCTGCATAAACTATCACAGGCCCTCCCTTGGTCTGCATAATATTTACACATCTGACCTTTTTAAAACTCCATTCCAGAAACTGAAATAAGTATAGTTTGGGGACCGCGAAATGCTATGTTCCAGCACCCACTCTTTCCTTTTAGAGAATATGCTTTTGATACAGAAAGAATGCATTGCATTCTGATTCTAAGTGATGGTCAGAATATCAGATTTTGGGAAGATCCATGTTGAGCTCTCTTTTTTTGGATAAGAAACAATTTCATTAATATATGAAATTAATAAGGTTCCCCGAGGGATAACAAAAAAAATATCCAGTTATAAAACATTGAGTCATAACTGTAGTTATGGAAGGAAGCAGATTGTTTGTATCAAGTAATAGCAAAAGAAGAGATATTATCGATCAACCGATTGGTCGGATAATCTGTCTAGAAATATCCTAATGTTCCTTTCAGTCCATACACTCCAGCAGAATGCCCTGATGAACTTCTCCCAAACTAACTTCTGTTTTTTCTAGAAGAAATGTTCGTTGAGGACCAAATTGATAATGGATAAGTGGTCTCTTGGGATGAAGATGCTCCAAGATTTTTTTTTTTTTTTGGATAAAATTCTAGAAGATCTCAGCAAGGGGGCGACTATTCAGCAAAATGGTTGAGAGACTCAGAGCTGTTTTTGCATACACACACCAATGGGGGAAAGATTCATGCTTGGCAAGGAAGCTTGTCCTGTGTACTGATGTCTCTAAGCTCTCACTAAAATCTTCGGAAGCCTCTTGTGGCTGGTTCGTGGAGCCTCTTGCAGCTGGCTACTGGAGCTTATTGGAAGTTGTGTGGGACTCTTCAAAGCCAGAACCGGAGTTCGACAGAGCTGGTGTGGGGTGTTTCCGGCTTACGGTTTTTTCTTGGGGCGAGCTTTTGAATCCTCTTCTTTCTTTGGGATTAGTCTTCCTTTAATTTTCCTTTAAATGAGCGAAGAAAAACAAAGAGTGATGGGCTGTTGGTTTTTGACCGAACCGAGAATCTTCTGGTTTAGTTCTCCTAAACCGATTTGTTTGCAAAACCATGAGTTCTAAACCAATTTGTTTCCAAAACTAGACCTTCTGTTCAACCGAGTTCTTGGTCTAGTTCAGTCTTCTCAACCGCATTTTTCATTTTTGGGTCTCTAGTTTTCTCGTGCTTCAATTTTTTTTCAAGTTGTCTGAAGCGTAATCTTTTTCTCTATCACTCTCTCTTTTTTCTTAATGCACATTCTTTAGCTTGTTTAGTTTTATTTGGGAGGAAGAGTTCTCGATAGCAAGTTGTTGGATGAGGGCTTAGCTGATAAGGGTCTTCCTTCTGAGCTAATTGAGACTCTATTGAAGCATTTGGTGGAAGAATTGATGGACAAAGGGAATTCTAATCGAAGGCGTTATGAGTTTACTTCGTGCAAGTGGTTTAAATCCGGTTAGGTTTGCTAATGCTTCCGGGTTCTTTGGTGGGATCATATTCCTCAATGGTTCATATGGATGTTGGATTAACCCCAAAAAACTATCGAAATACAACCTTGAGAGACTGAGAATGTTGTTGATAGCGTTTTGGCAGAGTCAAGGAGTCTCATTACTTCTTGTATGCTAAGGTCGATGTACGAAGTGCTTATTTCCTTTTCAGAATGCTTTACATCCATGTTATCTATTCTTTTGGTCGGTCGAGTCCTGAGTTGTTGGTCAAGATCAAGTCTATTGTCGAGGGTTTCGTCCTCATATTTGGGCCCTGTGTGTGTTGAGAACTCAGGGAGTTTCTCATGTACTGTTTATGTTATTTTTTAATTAATGAAGTTCAGTTTGTTTAAAAAAAAAACAAAACAATGCTCAGCCTTAAGTCAAGCAACTCAATATTCTGGGATCTATCCTTCAGAAGAATCTAGAATGAGGAATCTGTAGACCAGCTTTCTCTTAGGAGCAGAATTGAAGGCCTCTCTCTGTCTCTCTTCCCAGCTGGATTCATGGGTGTTGGCTTACAAATTGGAGATATTCAACTGCAAATCTCCCCTCCAAAACTCTTTTCTGGGTTTTAACTGCAAATCTCGCTCAAGGAACTCCTTTCTCCATCAAGAGTTTGATTCAGGTTTTTGGAGAGGAAAGTACCCGAGGATAACAAAAGGATTAATGTACAAGTTGCTCATGGTATTGGAAATATCCAAAAAAGAGTCCCCATCTCTAGATTTCTAGGAGCCAAACCCTCTTTTTGACCATATAGTTGAGATAATGAATCCCAGGGGCTGGACTATCTGTAGTCCATTGCTCTTTTCGGGTAATCTTTGGAACTCTCTCCTAGAGACTTTTGGAAGGGAGACAACTCTTTCATTTCAATATCTCAAGTAAATTGCATTCCTAGCTGCTGATTCACCCATCAGAAAGCTGAGTAAAGTTTTGCGGCTAAATCTGACTAAAAGTTTTCTTTGGAACATGTGGCCTGAAAGAACCATAGATTTTAGATGGAAAGGAGAGAAACTTCATTTTTTTTTTTTAGTACAATTGGGGGACCACAAACTCTACCAAAAGAAGTAGATACCGATTTTCAAGATCAAATCCGCAACCGTGATGTTGAACTGGATAACCACAAACAATGAAACCAACGTGCCCCAACCCTTTTGGTAAACTTCATTTATCTTTTCGATCACATTTTGTACGCCATTTGGTGTAGGCTTCTCCATTTTGATATTTCATAGCATCATGAGATATGTTTTCCTTTTAAGACACACACACACACATGCACTTCAGCCAGTTTTACCTCAACAGCTGCCTTGCAAAAGAGTGCCATACGCTTCAATATATCCTGAGCCAATAAACAAAAATACATGTCAGACTTAAATACTTGAAAAGGATAATAATTAATTGCTTGGATAATAATTTGGAGGTAGTAAGATTCAACCAAGACTATATTATTATCGCTATCTATATTAATGAATTGGTTAAAATATTATTTTAGTACCCAGACTATGAACTTTGTTCTATTTTAGAACCTAGACTTCTAAATATCCAATTTTAGTCCCTTAACTATGAGGTTTGTCCAAGTTTTTATTGCCAATTTAATCTTTTAACTTAGAAAAAAGTTCAAATAAGGTCCCTATAACTCTTTTATGCTTCTCTCTCCTTTCATTATTTTCTCTTTCCTCAAGCAAGTGTAATGTGGCAAATATTAGAGAATTTTCCATAAAAAAAGGCCGAGGAATTAATAAGATTAGAATGTTCTTATACTTAAAAGTTAAAAACCCTAAACTGGAGCATAGAAAATTATGACTCAAGCTTATACAAGCATCAAAAAAGGAAAAAGAAAGGAAGAGAAGAAGCCTTCGCAAAAAAAAGAAGAAACCAGGGTTTCTTCTCTCTCTCTTTTTTTTTTCTTTTCAAAAAAAAAAAAGAAGAGAGAAGAAACCCTGAAAAGGTTTTAGGGGAGATGTTACATGGAATTTGGTTCAGAAACTTCAGATATGAGAAATCACCCTCTTTTTCTGGGTTGCAAAAGAGAGATGTGTTCATCCATCCCCTCTTCCCTCTCCTATGAATAATGTACTAGCAATTTGAACGAAAAACTCTTCTACCCACTCTAATCAATTTAATTTCTCCTTCCATTTATTCAGCCTTCATAGCTGTTTTGGATTTGATGTCTACAGAATTTTTAGAAATTGGCCACACTACAGTTGCTTGAAGAGGGAGAAAATAATGAGAGGAGAAAGAAACATGAAGAAAAGCTATGAGGATCATTTTGAAAATTCTTTTTAGGTTGAGGGACTAGACTAAAATTGAACTTTACAAATTTGAAGGACCGAAATTGGACAAATCTCATAGTCAGAACAAAAGACTAAAATTGGACAATTGAGAGTCTAATGACCAAAATGGAACAAAGTCCATAGTCTATGACCAAAATATAATTAATTAGGTTATCTTCATCTCGCTGCCCTAAACTGAGGTAGGAAATTTTAGACAAAAACTTATAATATGAAGAAATGTATTAATTCAGATGAGATTAAAATGATAAATTTCCTGTCAAGTTGGAAAGGCCACCAATGTACATTTCAGCAGACAAACGAGGGCAGAGGCAACGAAATTGAATATAATCAAAGGTCATATGAGAAATGGAAATAAAATAGCATGGGGATATTAAATTGAAGTTAACTTTAAACACAAAATTTACCTATTAAACTAAGTTCATCCCATCAGATAACTTCTCAAGGTAAAATCACAAGGGTCGTCATCTTACCACATGGTCTCCTCCATATATATTCTGCTCCCTGTTGTGAAACATGTGGTTATCAATGAAGACAAAATCGACTCCATCAACATATGTCTGGTAGTATGCAACTTCATGATCCTGCAAGATAACAATTCACACATTGGTGCTAATAGACTGGAAATTTGAACAGAAAGTTGCAGCTCAAAGTAAGAGTTGTTTGCACACCTGTCCATCCACTTTATATCTTTTCCGGACACCTGTATCTTGGAGCCCAGCATAATTTGAATATCGAGGTACTGTAACCTAAGAGAAGAAACGAAAAAATGTAAATGAGAACCAAAGCTTAGACTAATGTAATAATTAAAATAGTTTCTTTTATTTAAAAAGAATTAGAAATGACATTGGTGTTTACAAGACAATCAAATGCATTGGTTCTATTTTTATGTTTTCCAAGCAAAAAAAACTACCTGACAGAAGTTTGTGAAGTAGAAGAAAAATCTTAATGTATAAAAGTGAAAAGTACTACCATCACCCTGTGCCCACGACGAGCCAAAGCCTTTGGTAAAGCGCCAGCAACATCTCCAAGCCCACCTAAAAGAAATCTTCAAAACATCAGTACAGAATCCATAAATTATCAGGACATAATCCATAAATAATAGTGTACACGAAAGTAACTATAAAGAAGCAGGAGACACGCAGATACATATTTTTTCACAAAATACACGTGAAACCACTAACCAACCCAAAAGCTTAAGCTTGTGGGCTGGAGTTAATTTAATTATATCAACCAAAAAACTCCCTCAATTGTGGCATGGAAGCTTGAAAAATGTGCTAAAAATGAAATTCAATTTTAATTGGAAGAAAACAACTTGGCTAAGAGTCAAACTCATAACCTCTCCAGTACCATGTTCACTTAAAGTTATGGATTAGGATAAATTTAATTATACCAACCAACAAATAATCAAAATCATAGAAAACTAGTCTAATATTGACGGCATTGAAGTGTTTGGTGCAACTAAGGGAGGGACTGTTTTATTTTTTTTTTTTACAAATCAAACTAGAGAATTCAACTATAAATGGAACGATGATCAAAATACAAGGACCAGTGATGCTATTCTCCAAATTTTTCCCTAGAAAAAAATCATACTCCAAATTTGAAGTTTGATTGCTTGGAATGGTCAATGAATTTCATGAATCGAAAAATGTTGAACTTGAACTATTGAGTATAGCTTTTAAATTTCCCCAAAAAAAAGCATGACAATAAGAGTCCCAAATGAGTAAAATATTTTCAGGAAGAAAAAGGAAAATAGTCCTAGAGGAGTCACACTTAAGGTCATCCACTTAATAGTAAAATACCAGTTTTTGACCAAGGAGCACATTCTGCGGCAACTATTATCACATTCATAACATTAGCCCCAGCCAAAGGAGGAGGTTTAACATCCAAACTTGCAGTTTCAACAACATCACTATCAACTTTCAAACTTGGTTCACTTGGTTGTGCATCCTTTCCTTCTTTTGCAATGGAATACGAAGATTTACTTGAAAGAAAATCATGAAAAAAATCAGAAGATTTTGTCTTTGAGCTTCCTTTCAGCTGATTTTTGGAATCTGGAAGAATATCAGAAGATTTTGTCTTTGAACTGACATTCAGCTGATCTTTTGGATTTGCACTAGATATTTTATTTTTGAGATCTACAACTTGCTTCTCATCATTTTTATTAGAAGAACTACCGGAAAAAGACTGTACAGCATCCAGTTGCTCTCTTACAGAAGCATAGTCATTGTTGACTGATGAACGACTTCCATTCAAACCATCAAAAGTACTTACATCATTACGTGAAGGAAGATCCAAAATGGGGAATGAGCTATCCGTTCGTTCATTTGAATCTTGTTCTTCCTCGTCAAGAGAACCTTTTATGGAAGCAACCAATTTCTTTCTCTCGGCAATCTACAGAAGACAAAAAAATGTATTTGGGTCAAAAATTGAGCTCCTAAAAGTAAAAATTCATGAAAAACATGAATCTGCAGATTGTTTCCAGGAAAATGTTGCATTTTGAAGTTGATGAGTACTCCTATAAGAACCCATCTGACATCACATGATTTTTTTAATAAGAAACAATTTCATAGATGAATCTTTTCATCAACACATTTTCCACTTGTATGTACGTTTGATGTCTATTCTTTTAGGCAGATGAGTATTGGTTTCATGTCTACATGGAGAGATATCAAATCTCTCAAATGTCGATCAAGGTAAGCAACTCAATTGACTGTTAAAAAAAGGTTATAGCTAAATTTCTTGCATATCTTTGCCAATTGTTTTTGAGTTCAACAACAATTGGATTCGACCCCATAACCTCTTTGTCATGGTACACATGTTCTAAATAAATAAATGAAATGATGTCGATTATCTCAAATGCTATCACATAATTTGAGGGTTACATCTAACAAGTCAAAAACCTACACGCAACACTGCCATCACATTTGATTTTTAGTTCAGTCTGATAGCATAGCAAAACTAAGAACCAAGTTTAACAATACCAAAATTACACATACAGAAAGAAAAAACAAAACAAACTAGGGTTAGAACCAGAGAAAAAAACACACCTGTTCGAGTAGCTTGTTCTGCATTGCAATAACCTTCTTGCTCTTTTCAATTGTGGCCTGAATTGATTCATACGGATCATCACTCCTATGAGCACTGTTAGAATTCGAAGAAGTTGCTTTTAGTTGCAGAGGCTTAGGCCACTTCCCAGTCCTCGCAACGATTTTATCCCCTAAAAACCCCACGATTTCAACAGGCCTTAGATTCAGCTGATGATTGAGAGAACAGGAAGTCCGATGATAGTTGTTGGTAAGAACGAACACGGAGCTATCGGTCTTGGCCTCGATGGTGAAAGGCACAGACCCTATAGACGCCATTTCTGAAGAAAATAAAAGGAACCCAAGTGAGAGATGGAGAAAGAATAGAGGTTTATAAGAGTAAACAATGGAGGAGCCGAAAAGAAAACTAGTTGAAATTTGTCCCGCAATTGGGGGAATGGGGAGTGGGTTGCGAATTGTCAGGCTGAAATCAACTCAAAAATTAAAACAGAAAATTGGTGGCTTGGATTTAGAAGCTGTCCACAAAAATATTCTTTAGATTCACTTTTTTTTTTTTTTTTTTTTTTCTAAATCAATTTAGTGATGGTTTGTTTTTAGGAAATATTTTTTACAAAGTTCTTAGTTTCATTTTCTACTGAATGAGATAAGTTTAGATGTCAACTTGGGTGTTATTAGGAGTGTTGTTTTTTTTTTTCTTTTAAGGAAAATAGTTAGTGGAAAATCAAAGTTAAACAACAGCGTTTTGATAGCTTTTAATTTATCATATTTATTCGTCTCTTCCTAATTTAATTCAATATCATGCTTAATTGTGACATTTATATTTTATTTGATTTTGGTTGTGAATTGTTAATGTTACTAAAACTAGCTCAAAAATATATTTTATGTTAGAATTTATAAATTTGTAAATGACAAAAAAATTAAAATATATAAAAATATAAATAAAGACTTTTGATTTTTGTAAAAAAAGAAAAAAACAAAGGAAAATATATATTTCTTCTAATTATTTTTAAGATTAGTTTTAGGTGGTAGTTAAAATAGGGAAGAACAAGGGGGAAATGAAGCTATCAATTGGAGAAAAATGTGAAGAATGAATCTAATTTTCAGTTCAACGGTTTGGAGTGAGAGAAAGTAAATGAATTCTAATAATTGAAATTGTACCATCTAACAACAACATTAAAAGGGTGAATAAGGTTTGCTAAGTTCTTTAAAAAAAATTTGATATAAACTTTACTAAAAACACTTAATAAAGAAGATGCAATAACGAAATCATAAACATAAAAGTTAGGAAAAGAGACAACAAAGTTTTTTAGGTGGTTCGAAAAATCTCTAATCCACCCGAAGACTTCTTCTTGCAATTTCATTGCTGATTCTCTTAGGAATGAGAACCAAATTTCCACTATTTTTTTTCTAAGCTAAAAAGAAACCTAAATCTTTTCACGAGTTTAAATATTTACTATTCTCTTTTTGCGAAAAGAAACTCAAATCTTTTACTGGTTCAGGATTAAACCAATTCAATTTTCTCACAACCCAAGGTGTACCCACACCTTAATACAAATAACAAAAAAATCTTACAAAATACCTCTCGAAGACAAATTACACAAGTTGCGGCGCGTTGACAACTTCTTCCCAAATTTGTAATACGCAGATTCAAGAATATGTGAAGTCAAACATACTTTTAGGGACTCTTTAGAATAGATATGTTGCTGTATCAAAATTCAAATTTGAGAAGTGATTTATGGGGAAGATATAAAAGGTGACCGTTGGATTTAAGGCAAAATAATTGACGGGTTAGATTTGATAAAGATATGACAAATTGTGCCATTTAGATTTAGGAAACGTTTTTTTCTTTGACCAATTTTCCTTCTAAACTTTAAATGTCTATATCTTCTCCATTTCAACTCCGATTTGAACGATTCAAAATGTGTTAGAATCATCTCTTCAATCTCTTCATGATAAACACTTAAAAACTCCAAAAATATTAGTAGAAAAAATTCGAGTTTGTTATCATCAAAATATTAATTAATTAAAATTAATTAATTTGAGATAAGTGACAAAAAAAAGCCAACAATCTCTTTCTTTTTCTTTTTTTTTTTATGATGAAAAACTATACTAAGAAAAATGATATGGGTCAACAAGCACAATCAACACATATGCATACATAGTAACAACATACTTTCATTTTTAGTATTATCTCTCCCCTTTTAGAATCAATCAAAAAGAAATAATAAGAAAAATAATATAAAATTGACGTTCATGAACTCTTAACAATTTTCTCCCCTTTTGATATCATTTTAACACTTTCCCTTAATAAAGTTTAAGAAAATATTTAGCTTATAAATTAATCATAGAAAGATGATTGAAAAATTAATAAATTTTCAAAATAAACATTTTCTTAGAAAAAATTACCAAAAAGACAATAATCACTTCCCTAAAAAGATAAATAATATGCATTAGGGGTTAATTATCAATAGAGACATGAAATAACAATATTCTATTAACATATAAAAAGTCCAATTCCTCTCAAACAAACAATCTTCTTTTAAATATAAAATCAATAATTAGGGAGATAATATCACTACTACAAAAGAGGGAATAGGTACCGTTTATCCAAAGTTTTTAAAAAAACACAGGCATTTTAAGCCCGTCATAAAAAAACAAATATGTGACGGTTTTTGCCCGTCACCTATTCTCTTTGGTGACAGGTGTCACGGTCATGCTTGTCCAGTGCGTGTTGCACATGGCCGCATGGACCTTGACACCCCTTTTTCATCATGCT
>JBBMEG010053882.1:0-16065 GCA_037832605.1 Cyclanthera cordifolia
TAAAAGAGTCAGTACAACAATTTAAGTTTGTTATCATCAAAATATATGGATTGATTTGAAGCCGTAAAGCTAACAGCTACAACATGAGTGGAGGAGAGAAATGCATCACTTTTCTTATCGGTACAACCCACTCCTACCAGCACACCAACTTCAGGTTCAAGCTCTACCCCTCCACGAAAGTTCGTATCATTACAAGAAATCTATAAGAAAACCAGAGAAGTGGACGAAGAAGTTGGCCTATGTTTCTTGTCCATGGAGGAGTCAACACAGAGAAAGAAATATGGAATGAAAACTGGCAGCAAGCAATGAAAATGGAGATTGATTCAATTCAAAAAAAATGTAACTTGGGAGCTTGCGGATTTACCCACAAATCAAAAGGCTGTAAGACTCAAATGGATTTTTAAATTGAAGAAAGATCTAAATGGTAAAGTAGTCAAGCATAAAATCCGACTTGTAGAAAAAGGATATGTAAAAAAATATGGTGTTGATTATAAAGAAGTGTGTGCTCTTATAGCAAGAATGAAAACTGTAAGAACTATAATTTCTTATGTAGCTCAGAAGTTGTGGCAAGTTCATCACATGGATATCAAGACAACGTTCCTAAATGGGGAACTCAAAGAGGAGGTATACGTGAGACAACCAGATGACTTCATCGACAAAAACAACCCACTAAAAGTGTTAAGACTGCGAAAAGCTTTATACGACTTAAAATAGGCCTCAAAGCGTGGAGCACCAAGCTGGATCGATGTTTAAAATCACTCAGTTTAAATCAGTGTCCATTTGAGCATGCAGTTTACATGAGGAAGGAGGCAGATGACATAATAGTGGTAGGGATTTATGTTGCTAATCTGATTCTCATTAGCTCAAGTGAAAAACTTATTGAAAAATTAAAACAGGAAATGATGAGAATATTTGAGATGAGTGATTTGGAGCTTATGAGCTATTATATGGGAATTGAGATAAAACAAAATTCAGATTCTATAAATTTATGTCAAACAAATTATGCTAGTAGGATACTTGAAAAAGCAGGAATGTCAAGTTGCAACAACGGTCACATTCCTATGGATCTAAGAAGCAAACTGAGCAAGCATGATTGTGAACCGTTTGTAGATGCCACTGAGTACATGAGCATCATCAGAGGTTTAAAGTATTTGGTTAATACTCGTCCTGATCTTGCTTATTCTGTGGGTGTTGTTAGCCGATATATGGAAACAACAACAGTGTCACATATGAATGCTGGTAAACAAATTCTTAGATATGTGAAACGTACGGTTGTAATGTGAATTGTTTATAAGAAAAATCAAAATTTTGAGGAGCTAGTTGGCTATAGTGACAACGATCTTGCAGGAGATACTGACGATCGAAAAAGCACATTATGGATAATGTTTTTTTTTAGTGAAAGTCCATGTACTTAGGTGTCACATAAGCAAAGAATTTTTGCATTGTTATCGTGCGAAGCAGAATATATTGCAGCAACAAGTGGTGCATGTCAAAGAATTTGGCTCGCAAAGCTAATTGAAAGCATGAGATGGGACAATCATGTTAAACCAGTATTGAAAGTTGATAATATATCTGCAATTTTATTAGCCAATTAGAATTCAGTTTTTCATGAAAGAAGTAAACACATTGACATAAGATTCCATTTTATTCGAGAGTGTGTTCAAAATGGAGATGTCAAGTTAGAATACACCAAAACTGAGGTGCAGTTGGCCGATGTATTGTAAGACCTCTTGCACCGTAGAGGTTCTTCGAGCTTAGAGACAAAATTGGTGTTAAACAAGTTTAAGGAAGTGAATGATGTGGTCAAACTCATTATTTGGTTATTCGTCTTGCTGTTATTTTTTTTTTTTTTGCTATTTTTGCTTAAAGAGTAATGCAACTAGTGGGCAAAATTCTAGCAATAGTTTACTTTTATTTTATCTACATAATAGAATAATGTAATTAGAGGTTCAACGGCTGAAGTGAAGTACAATAAGCTCTTTTCCTCTATCTTTTTTCTCTATTTTACTACGGTTTTGAACCGATTTTACTGACTCGGGTTTGGGGCGAGGGTGGTTCGAATCCGTGGAACGAACGTGTGACAGCCCGACTTTTCGCCCTTATTTCAAGGTTAGTTTGTTTCTTTTTGGGCTTACCGGAAATCTCGGGGGTCGTTTTGAATTTTTTTTAGAGTTAAAAGCTTTTATTGAAGTCTTATCCTGAGGGGTGAGAAGTCGAAATTTGAAAACTAGGGGTAAAATAGTCATTTTTAGCCCTAGGGACATTTTTATAATTTCTGCCAACTCTTTTGTCCATATGTAAAAGGACAAAGGAGACAAAATCATTTAGGTCATGAGTGTGTCTTTTGGATTTCAGCACCGCCCAAATAGTTTCTTCTCAATTTCTATGTTTTCTGACAGCCGCCATCATTTTCAGCGCCATCAGCCTCGTCCTCTGTGCAGTCGGCGGCAGCCGCCAGACAGCCGCCATCGTTTTCAGCGCCATCAGTCTCGTGCTTTATGCAGTTGCCAACAGCCATCGTATTTTTTCGTGCTATCAGTCTTGTGTTCCGTGCAGCCACCGATAGATCACATGGGATTCAGTGTGCCGCTGATAGATTGCATTGTTTTCAACGCGGTCGGCCTCTGTGTTTCGTGCACTGACAGCGCCGCCGACAGCCGGCGTGAGATTCTGTGCCGACCAATGCGAAGCTGCAGCGACTGTCGCCCGAACCTAATTGTCTCACGAGCCTGTATTCAACCAACCAGCGCGTGACACGCGCCCCAATTGCACCAGTTTCTGTCCCAGCGGGTTCCGTTCACGCTTTGGTGAGCCTCATCGCCACGTGCCGCCGCCGTTGCTTTCTCCGGCCAATTGTTTTGGGTAATTTCGACGCTCTGGACCCATTTCTGGACACTTGTTTCTGGGTAATTTCGACGCTCTGGACCCATTATTGATAGTATTAGGGCGTAATTCTGACAATTTAACCCTGTTTTGCCCATTTTTGTCGGAGAAACTTCTGGGAGTTGCAATTCGAGCACTTAGGAGTACCTTGAGTAGATAACGAGCAACGTAATGGGGTTAATCCTTGTCATGTACTATTTTGATTGAATAATTATGTTGTTAGATAAGTGTATGTTCGTGCACGAATTTGATGTTACTTCTTGTGAATTATATATATGGAATTGTAGCTTATACTGTGTGATACCTGCATATATCTCACGATTAGGTTGGCCTAGCCTTAGTTGGATTGCCCCGTCGTTATTAATGGAAACGAAACAAGGTAGGCTTATCTCTAGCAGGGATGCCCCGGTGTGCGAGCCATGAGGAATCGGGATGGCTTAGCCCTCGGGTTGCCCCGACACAATGGTAATTGAGACCCCTGATTAGTTGTTTATGCTTCCTTACATTTAATTAACGCTCTTATGTTATGAATTGACTCGCTTAATATAACTTGATGAGTGAAAATACTCACCCCCTTTTCTTTCTTCCATGGTAAACCACAGGTACGCACGGGTTTTACCAGAATGGCTGATCTGGTCTAGTGGAGACCATGAGCATTTTGAGTTCTTTCATACATTTTGCATCCTGCCTAACTTATTGCTTTTCATGAGAACTTTGCTGAGAAATTTGTTTTTACTGGTTTATTTTCCCTTTTGAAGAACTGTGCTTTTCCTTTCTTTTTTTTTCTCTTTCTTCTTTTGACTGAGTACTCCGAACTTTTGAACTTGTGTTTTGATGAATAAATCATTTGGGGAATTGTTTATTTATTGTGTTTCATTTAATGATTTAAAGGTTACTTAATTCATGTACTTAGGATAATGGTTTATGTGGGGCCCTCTAAAGGTCGGGTCTTCACAGTTGGTATCAGAGCTTAGAGTTTTAGATTTTGTAGACTGACTTGCATTGTGAGTCGTTGAGTCCCATAGTTTCAGCTGCCAATTTCCACCAGGTAAACTATTTTTTTATAAACTAAGATTGTATACGAGTTGATTCTGCTGATGTTGTATTGTTGTGCTCCTTGTAACTGTTATATCGAGTCCTATTATGCTGGTACCGTAGAATGTTGCTAGAGTTAGCTAGCGGAGAGGAACTGAGTGGTTGAGTTTTCTTTGCTGCTTTTGATCATGTATAAATGCATCACTCGTAGTTCTGCTAGCCAAACTTGTCAGGGTAGACACCGCGGTTCCGGATTGCCTACCGTTCCTAGAAGGACTAGGATGGCGAGTCAGCAGGTCGAGTCACCAGCAGCTCCTGAGGTTGTAATGTCACCAGTTCCTGGATTGAGTGTGGAGGCTTTTGCGGCTATACAGTCGATGATTCAGGGCGCGATTTAGGGGGTGTTGCCCGCAATTCAAGCAGCTACCTAGAGAGAGAATGACCCTCATAGGGAAGTACCTGAGGTTAGTTTAGCTTCGGTGGGACGCACCCAGCAGCAGGGCCCCGTTATTGCAGCACCTGGGTGTGATACAATAGTAGCACAGACAGTAGTAGCAGTCGCACGAACTTGCACACTCGAGTTGACCCCGAGTGAGCCAGTTGCTACCCCAACAATTCAAGGCGTTTCAGATAACACTTGAATAATCAAGGACTTCAAGAAATTTGACCCCAAAAAGTTTGATGGATCTTCTGCAGATTCAATCGTGGCGAATGACTGGATTGATCATATGGAGGACGTGTTCGATCATATGAAGTGTCCTGAGAACCTGATGGTGAGGTGTGCTGTTTTCGTAATGCATGGCAGGGTGAAAGCGTAGTATAAAGCTGAAGTAAAAAAGAGATCATCTGGTGACGAATCTTTGGACTGAAAGCAATTTAAGTCTGCCTTTTATGAAAAATATTTCACTGGCGCTGATAGGCAAGACATGATTACCAGGTTTACCAGTATCAGATAGGGACATGATACAGTGGCTGAGTATGAGATAAGATTTAACAAGTTTGCCTACTTCGCAGAAGAGTTAATCTCTACATATAAGCAAAAGATAAGGTACTTTATAAATGGGTTGTATATGGGTCTGCAGGCGGACGTCCTAGCTCATAACCCTACTACTTTTAGAGAGTGTGTGAACTTGGCTAAAACTTTGGAAAGAAAGTATGGAGGTCATGGGTTTTCAGTTGAACGACATAACTAAGGGCACAAGAGGAGGTTTGAACCTTATAGGCCATCTGGGCACAGTGACCACTATCAGAAGTTCAACAAGAATAAACTAAGGGAATGGGTCCAAAGTTGAACAGACAGAGGCCTGAGCAGCGTGGTTTCAATTCAGATCACCATAACGGTCGCCGACCTGAGCAGCAACATCATAGGGCAGATTACCAGCCACCTAGGTCTGATCATTAGCAGTCGAGGACAGAGTATCAGATTTTGGATGATTGTAGGCAGTGTGAGAAGAAACACTGTGGGCAGTGTGGCGCCGCACCTCGGGCCTGTTACAAGTGTGGCAAGCCGGGCCATTTTGCAAAGTAATGTATTCATAAGGGCGGGTAGCAAGTAACTGGGGCACATCCTTTGGCTAACCCCCCTGCAGCTAGACTGACACAGTTGGAGGGTAGAGTCTTCGCTACCACCAGACAAGAGGCCGATGATAGCAGCCATGCAGTTACAGGTACACTGCTTATACTCGATCATTTTGCTTGTGTTTTGTTTGATTTTGGTTCGTCCCACTCTTGGATTTCCACACATTTTGTTGCATTTTTTGATTTTGAGTTGGAACCCTTGGGGTTTGAGTTAGTAGTGGCCACCCTAGCGAGAGTGAGCATGACAGCTTGTGAAAAGGTTAAAGCGTGCAAGTTGGTTATAGAAGATAATATTATGATGTTACACTCATAGTTTTACCTATGAGTGAATTCAATGTAATAGTTGGTATGAAGTGGTTATCTGAGAACCATGCTGTGATTGATTGTCGTCGTAAGGAAGTTGTGTTTAGGCCACCATCTAGACCTAGTTTCAAGCTTAAGAGACGAAAGTCTAGGGAATGTGTGAAAGTCATATCAGTGTTGAAGGCAAGAAAGTTGTTGTTTATAGGAGAGTGGGGTTATCTAGCCACAATCTCTAAAGGGGAGGAATCTAAGTTGACAGTTGACGCAGTGCTGGTAGTTAGAGAGTTTGCTGACGTGTTTCGAGAAGAGTTACCGGGTTTGTCGCCGCCTCGTGAGGTTGATTTTTCCATCGAGTTAGAACCTGGTACCGTACCTATTTCAAAGGCACCCTACAGGATGGCTCCAGCGGAGTTAAAGAAACTGAAGGTCCAATTACAGGAACTGATTGACAGTGGGTTTATTAGGCTGAGTGTGTCACCTTGGGGAGCACCCATTTTATTCTTTAAGATGAAAGACGGTTCGATGTGTTTGTGTATAGATTACCGAGAACTAAACAAGGTGATAGTGAAGAACAGATACCCGTTTCCCAGGTTGACGACCTGTTTGATCAGCTTCAAGGAGCTTCGCTATTTTCTAAGATAGATTTGCGGTTCGGTTACCATCAGTTGAGGATTAGAGAGGAGGATATTCTCAAAACATCTTTTAGATCACGTTATGGACACTATGAGTTTGTGGTGATGTCCTTTGGTTTAACCAAAACGCACCCGCATCATTTATGGATATGATGGACAGAGTGTTCAAGGAATTCCTGGACAAGTTTGTTATCGTTTTCATTGATGACATATTGATTTACTCTAAGACCAAATCCGATCATGAAGAACATTTAAGGAAAGTGTTGACAGCACTTAAACAAAATCAGTTGTATGCAAAGTTTTCTAAATGTGAGTTATTGCTTGGTGAAGTTGCCTTTTTGGGACATGTTGTTTCAAGTAGGGGTAACTCAGTGGATCCTACTAAGATAGAGGCAGTGAGAAGTTGGTCAGCCCTACTTCAGTTGTAGAGGTACGTAGTTTTCTAGGGTTAGCTTGTTACTACAAACGTTTTGTGGCAAACTTCTCAAAGTTGGCAGGGCCTATGACTCAGTTAACCAGAAATGGCCAAGAGTTTGTTTGGACGGACGAGTGTGAAAGGTGTTTCCAAGAGCTAAAGAGACGTTTGACTTCTGCCTATGTTTTGGCTGTTCCGGAGGGAGAAGGAGGTTTTGTGGTGTATTGCGATGCTTCTAAAAGAGGACTTGGTGCTGTTATGATGCAAAAGGGAAAGGTTATAGCCTACGCGTCGAGACAACTTAAGAACTATGAGCAAAACTACCCCACTCATGATTTGGAGTTACCAGCAGTGGTTTTTTTTAATGAGAACTTTGCTGAGAAAATTGTGTTTACTGGTTTATTTTCCCTTTTGAAGAACTGTGATTTTCCTTTCCTTTTTTTCTCTTTATTCTTTTGAAGGAGTACTCCGAACCTTTTGAACTTGTGTTTTGATGAATAAATCCATTTGAGGAATTGTTTATTTATTGTGTTTCATTTAATGATTTAAAGGTTATTTTATTCATGCACTTAGGGTAAGGGTTTATGTGGGGCCCTTTAAAGGTCGGGTCTTTACCGAACGCGTATGAAGCTGTGTCGGAGGATATCTGGAGTATGGTGAGTGGATTTTGCTCGAGTCTAGTGCTTGATAGAGAGAGCTCGGGAGCGACATCAATGGAGGTTTTCTGGTGACTTGTTTGTGCAATGAAGAAAACAAAGTTGATGGAAAAAATGCGACTTGTTTGCACGAATAACAAGGGACACAAAAGACAAAGACAAAATTTGTCTTATGTTGGAATTTTTCCTAGGACCTATTCTTAGCATACAAAAGTTCTTTATACAATAACTAGCCAAATTTGTGGTTTTAAATCACTTTTAGTTGGGTGGAAAATTTTTGGCAGACGCATTTAACATCAATTATCAACTATAAACACTATAAAGAGGGAGAAAAATGACACAAGAATTTTACGTGGTTTTGCCGTAAGGCATACATCCACGTCGCCTAAGTTTTTGGCTTAGGTGAGACAATATTATTAGAGGAATACTTTCAACAACAAAGTTACAAACAATTTAACAATAAGGCTATGAAAATTAAACATAATCTAGAGTGAAACAATAAGTCAATTAATTGAGAGAAAAATATTACACCTTGCTATTTGAATTTCCTCCAAGAATCACCACTCTAATGGCTTTCAAGATTCAAGATTCAAGATCCAAGGAAAAAGTACCCAAGAATTTGTCTTCTAGAGGTGTCAATCAAAGAGCCGGCGAACAAGACCTCCAACGAACTTCTTATACGGTGGTGCGCCGACAACCTACTTCACGTGGTGGCAAATGACGACTAGATGTCTTACAAGCGAGTGTTTGAACGGCGACTGCAACCTCCGACAAGGCTCTACGCGACGAGCGTTCTCCAGCACCGGCTACTGTTTCTTGGGTGCGTGGGAAAAACCAACGAAAACCCCCAAAATTTTGGGGTTTTCTCTCTCACTTAGGGAATTGACTTTAATACTCTCAATTCAATTATTCACTCTATTTTTTAATTTCCAATTTGTAAAATAGCCTAAAAGCTTAATTCCAAATCAATGAACTAATGTCATATTTATAAGATTTAAACAAGGAGTTCACATGGATTTAATAAGCATTGATACACCTAATTAAATATCTAATTAGTTATAAAACTAATTGCAACTAATCCCTTAATTAGTTAATGATTCTTTTAATTAATCTTCACTTAAAATCTATTTAATTAACCTAAATACATTTTAATTCAATTAAGAAAATTAATATTTATTTAAGTTGCTATATTTAAAGTTTAAGCCAAACAAAATTATAACACATATCATGGTTTCTAAAACAAGCAAAGGAAAAATGAAAACTAAGAAAAAGGTATTGAGTTGTACGATTGAGAGATGAAGGGTGGGGTTTTGAGATTCCCACGCGGAGGTTAGGGTTTTCTATTATCATATTATATATATGTATATATAACTTTTTGGTTAATTACAAATATAACTTTTCTTTGATCATCAATTAAAAAGCCAACCCAAAACTAAAAAAAATTGAAATCAAACATCACAATAATTTTTACTTGTAATTTAGCCCCCTAAGTCTAAAATTATAAAATTATGTATAATATATAAACACTCCAAATTTTAATACAAACTATTGGAATAAAATTACCAATTTACCTATATTAAAAATTTGAGTGGTCTTGGATAAACTCTCCTTCATTTTCAAGGGTTCGAAAATTCGAAATTCTAGAGAGATTAACTCAAAAACACATAAGACTCTTCAAATTTTTAAGGATCAATTATGCTTTCGTAGTCCAAAAGTACTTCGAAGGTCAAGCGACTCCATAAACAAGTCGCTCAAACCCGAAGAAAATACATTGTGTCTTCAAGTGGATCATCAAAGAGGGAACAAAAACTCAACGACTGATTCAAAGATTAATAAGTCAAGGACTAAATCTAAGTGAACTTGAAAACCAAGTTGCGAAACTCTCGAGTCTATTCAACCTCAAGAACAAGTTGCAAACCTCCCGAGACATATTTAACCTCAAGAATAAGCTGCAAATTTCTCAAAATATTTTGTACATGAAATAGAAATTAGAATTAAAGAAACATATAAGTGATTGTGTACCTCATATCACACACATTGAAATCAATATAAATATAAATTTTGTATTTACACGTGTCTCAATTATAACTTATTCATTTAAATCTCTAGTGAAACAAGCATATTTATAGATATAATTGTTTTAAAGAAAAATAACAAAAGTTCTAATAATGACGAATTTTGAGGGGGTTTTTATTTTTTTAAAGTTTGGAGCTAAAATTGAACATTTGAATGGTATAGACTAAAAATAGAACAAGATGGAATGTTAGAAGATCAAAATGAACAAACATAAAGCTCATAGATGAAAATTAAAGATTTGTAAGTATAAAAATAAAAATGGAACAAAATTCAAAATCTATGAATCAAAATATTTTGACTTTTTAAGTATTAAATTTCTTCATTCAAAGTTTATGAATTAAAATAGAACAATATATTTAATCATTTGAGGCATGTTTGGCTACAATAGAAAGAGAAGAAAAATGAAGTGAATAAGACATATGTTTGTATTTGGTCGGTTAATAAATTAGTGATGGAAGGGAAGCGCTATAAATAATTATTTGGTGTCCACGAAAGAAAAGTTAATTTTTTTAAATTATAAAATTAAATTTTATTAATAAAATAAATTAATTATTATTCATTAATCTATACTAAATAATAATAAATTTTAAATAATAAATATTTTTACTAATAAATTAATTTTTTATTATAAATTATTTATATTCTATTCTAGTACTTAAATAATAACATCCACCGGCATCAATATCATTTATAGTGAAATGGTAAATTATCAAAATACAATTTTGTGCAGACATAGGTTAAAAAAGTTGAACTTTATTTCACTTTATTTGTAATTTAATTAAATTTTGATCATTAAATGAAGTGATTAGATATTTAATTAGATAATTGATTAAAAAAAAATTTAATGATTTGATGCATATTTATAAAAATATATAGACAAAAATAATTACAAATATTGTTTAAATTATATGATATATCTAAAAAGTCCATAGTAAATAATACATTTGAAAAGAAAAAAGATACACATAATATCATATAGACAATTAAATAAGTTAAATAGGTGAATTAGTCAATAATATTATCTTAAATTGAGAGTCTTAGGTTCAAGTTGACATTAATTGAGAAGCATCAAACTTCATCAAAATGGTAGAAGACAATAGTTTTTAAACTCGCTAAAGCGAGCACAGCTAAATTAATGATTTATTAATAGTAACGAGATATGTGGTCCGTATCCCCAAATCTCCTTTGTACTAAAAAAAAACTCGCGAAGAAGGAAGACCTTTAATAGTAGTATCTGCGAGCTAGCTTTCTTATGGTGTAATTACGAATTAAGAGCTCGAATTTCACACTTCCTAGTCGATATTAATTACATCAAAGTATCAATTGAGCAATACTAATTTTGGTGGGGGGAAGAACTACCTATTTTAGAGCAAAACACCAACTAACTACATACTCACTAGACATCTCCATTCAACTTCCAACAATTAATTAAGACATAAATAAGAAATAAATTAATTTTGAAATTAAATAAAATACCATGAACAATGCAAAACCATCTTTTGAATCATGTAGTTTTAATTTAGCATAATCATGCATCTAAATACCATAATCACATGAAATTACAATGTATCAAGCCCTAGAATGATCCAATCATGCTCAGCTTTTTGGTACAAAATTTTTTTTTTTCTTGAAATGTAGAAAGAAAGAGACTGCAAAGGTTGTGAGTATGAATTAAATTTTGAAATGAAAGGCAAGGAGAATAAATTTGTTTGGACCATTTTCCTTTTCTTTTTGTTTTTCTTTGAAACAATATGGACCATTTTTTCTTTATTCTTGCTTTTCTTGTTCATAATTATCCATATTCTGCTTGGGAAAGCAACTGTTGAGCTCAATATTGTTAGGTTTATTGCATAAAAAATTCCAAACCAATTTTTGTGGACCATTTTTCCTTTAGCCACTTCTTCTTGTCATTTAAATGCTTAGAATATTTAATTACAAAGACAATTGGGGGACCTAATTGAAAATTTTGTCCCATAAAATTAGCTTTATTATTATGAGAATACTAGGTCACTTTTTTAAATAATAGATTATTAAGTCACTAGATCAAAAATAAATATGTTAGGTGCGGTTTATTTTGAGTGTTTATGGAGATTTTATAAACGAGCTTTTATAACTACTCTTTAAAAATCTTATACAAACGAGCTATTACTACAATTTCTTCTTTATAATCACTCAAAATAACTACTCATTTCTAAACACTCAAAATAAACACTCTACAATTTTATAAACAAATACTTCCTTAATTAATATATATATATATATATATATATATAATTTAAGCTATAATTACAATTAACTTTCGAACTTGGTTGAATTACTGTGCAATATGTCTCTCTATTTTCTCAATACAACACAACGTTATAAAGATTAAATTAATTTTTTACATTTATCGAGTAATCAATTAATGAACTTAAGCGTTTGCAACACAAAATTAATTAACCATACTAAATTTAATCACAATCAAAATTAAGTTACACCTAAGAACTAGATCCAGCGCTAAAAAAACTATATTATTCAAGAGTAGTGGGTGGTCCATTATCATGATCATATTTGTTTAAAATTTACTACTTGTGACTGAAATGGTTAGTGGTGTAGTGGTCTTATTTAATGTTAATCAAACTCAACACCAGCGCTAATATTCATTTTCACAAACGTTTTGAAAATGAGAATAATGGTTAAAGAGAGAGGCTGATCATAATGTTATCTATTCTCTGAGCTTATTTTGACTCGCTTGTCTGTTTATAACAAGTTTCGCAGGAACGCATTGCAAGGCCAAAAAGTTAATTAGATAGATTGTAGCACTTACCATACTTAATTAGATTGTAGCACTTACCATACTATCTTAACGTGTAATTTAACAAAAGAATCATTTCGGGACGATTTTACCTCTTTATCAAACTTTTAAATTTACAAACATGCAATTTATAAATTTATTTTGTTTAAATTAAAAGGTTTGGCAAATATTCATTTGCTTAAATCACATATTTTCATGAAGCTTAAATGACATATTTTCATGAATAATAAATAATAGTAATCAACCTATAATTTCAAAAGTTGGAATATAAAAGGTTTTTCTAACCTCAAATTTTTTTTTTATTAATTAATTATATGGCAATGAAATAACGATATTTTTTAAGCTTTCAAATTCAAAAAGTTTGGTAACTTTTCACTTTTACTATAAATTAATACAACCATTTTTTACTATATCTTCTCCAAAACAGTTAGGGTGCGTTTGTGGCTAATTATAATAAACGATGAATTATAATAAACTGTGAGTTAATAAACGGTGTTTGATAGTCAAATTATTATAACAATGGTTATGATAAATGGTGTTTGTAGTACATATTATTATAAAGAGAGTTATGAATTTTTTTATAAAATTCATTTTAAATAGTATATTAGGAGTTTTGCATCCCTACCCAAATGCAGTAATCAAATTACAATGGTGTCCAATATTTAAACTATTAACAATAATATTCAAATATTAAAGAAATTAGAAATACGTAGATTATGAAAAGACAATTGTATCCTACATTAAATATAAATTTTTTGAAATATACAGTTGTAGAAGTCGCACAACATCCTTGTCGTCGCCAACCTCGCCATCCGCGCTAGTGTAACCCCCACTAGCTTCGTCGTGGGCAAGCTCCGACCTTCACCATCATTGCCATCGACCTCAATCTTGACGATCTCCGTCGTCGAACTCGACCTCGCCTTTCACCGCTGCCATCGAACTAGCCCTTCACCGTTGCCGTCGTGCTCGTTCTTCACTGCCGCCATTGATCTCGACCTTCACCGTCGGAGCTAACGAAGCATAATAGCAAGGAGGTCATTTGAAAGTTCAAAACCGCAGAAAAAATGGTTGCCTGACTGTATTTAAACAAATAAGCAACCCTAAGTTGAAGATTACTTTATTTACAAAAATGTCATTAATGACGATGTATTATTTAGGTATTATATTAATAAGAGATTATATATCTATTTGTATTAATATTGTATTTATTAATCCACCTATTAGTATTATATTATACTACAATAATATATTAGAAACTTCGACAAATTTAATTATCATAGCTCGCAGTTGGTATTACTAATGTATTATAACGTTTCAATCCAATCTGAATTGCATTACTATTGTATTTATACGGTTCTGTATTATTATGAAATAATCATCTAGGTATTAATATTGTTAGCATGTTAGTGGTTAACATATAAAGTATTAAATTGGTATTTTTCATTACAAATGATAATCATCATTGGTTTTGGTATAACATAATACAATATTATATAAACTATTGTAATACAATATATGTAACAAAAAATTTATTATATAATACAGTATTGTATACGTATTGGTATTATATAAGTATTTTTCATCTTCTAGATATGGTTGCAGACTAATATTAGAGTTTTTTTTGCTGCCCCATCATCAACAATCTAGGAGAAATTATAGGAGCAAACCAGGGGTCGATTGTGATTGTAGTCTATGATCATCGTCTTCCCCAACGTGTCGACTACCTCGGATCTGGCGATGTTAGACTACACCTTTAGCAACGAACATCGTGATTTGGCTTCCAGCGGCGAATGTCCAATTTTCAGTGACATCAAACTACACCTCTGGTGGTGAATTTGCAACTCTAGCTCCCAACGAACGACTATTGAGATCGATTTACAATCATAGTAGACTAACTATGCAACGACGAACGACTTCCATCATCAACTCCTGCCAAAAGAAGGCCAATTTCGGCCAACAAAGGGCAATGACGATCGTCTTAAAGCTCTGGCCAATGACGAAGCAGTGAAGAAAGTTGATTTCGGTTGATTCTGACCATAAACGGCTGAAAAAGATGAAGATATTTTTTTTTAATAATTAGGGTTAGATGTAGAAGAAAAAGGGCATTTAAGGATTTATGAAAAAGAATAAAATAAATAAATAAATAATTTTTTTTTTTAAATTAAATTAATTTTGGATAGATGTTTAAAATTTATATCCAGCTTAAATATCTATAACAAATACCCTAGTATAAATTCAAAAAAAAAAAATGCAATTTTTTAACCAAGTATTTTTATTAACCTTTTAATTAATATTTAACCTACTAAAAATAAATTAACATTTTTTGTTTTTATTTAGTTGGATTTTTCATTTTTTAATTGACATATATTATATATTGATATACTTATGGACTAAAAATAAGTATATTAGTATAGTTTTCATGCAAGAAGCTTGATTAAAAATGAAATTTTTTAATCCAAATAATACTTTTTTTTTTCAAAAGAAATTCTCCGATTAGTAAAAATGAATTTAAATAATGAAAATAGTTGTTTTGAACAAAAAATAACAATTAAAGTGAAAATTATTGTCTTAATTTTAACCGATCAAGAGACATTGTAACATAAAAATTTCAAAATCTTAAGAAATATATGAACTCAAAATTTTATGCAATAAAAAAAAAATGGGCAATTTTTGTTCAAATATTGAATTACTGTATATTAAAAAAAAATCAAAAATTATTTTTTTATACTAAGAATGTGTGAGCCCCACTTTATTCCGTTGCATAATAAAATTGAAATTGATTTTATATCTTTGGTGAGTTTTACCCTATTTGTGGTGGATTTTACACTATTTGAGAGTATATATCATGAGTAACCTCTGTTTATATTAAATGGTGTCCCAAACAATAGTTGAGTTATGATAATCCAACTGCCCGTTTTGAAATTGAGGGCCTAAACACATCCTTAGATCTACCTCTTTTTCTCACTTTCTTTCATTCAATTAATTGTTTTTAAATATTCTCTTTAACCTTTGAAGATTTTTATTTTTAGATTAGAATAATTGAGAGTGAGAGATTCGAACTTGTGATTTCATGGTTCTTCAACGTTTACTAATGTCGTTGAGCTAGTACTCTTTTAGCAAGTGATGTTAGTGTGAATGATGCAAGCTAGTGATCTTCAAAAGGTACAAAGATGTTAGTGTTATATTCAATTTGCAAGTGATGCATGTGATGTATCAATTATCTTGAATTTTGTTTGTGAACATACAAGTTAACTTTGATGTAATTGAGTAACAATGTTTATTTAATAAATTAAGACGTTAGCAAATCTATTTTAAGGAATATTGGTATTGTTAGAGATCTTGACTAATTTTTTCTATTAATCTTTTTTGTTGTACTTTTATAATTAGTGTATTGTTCGTTTATTTAAAATACTTAGGGCGCGTTTGGCTACGGCGTGTTGGGATGGGAAGGGATGGGATGAGATGGAAAAGGATGAGAAGTGTTATTAAAACGGCTTTTGGGGTGATGGGTTGGGGTGAGAAGTGTTAGGAAAATGGTGTTTGGGGTGGTGGGTTGAGGTGGGATAAAAGTAGATGGATGTGATTGATGTGATGTTTTTTTATAAAAAGTAAATAGATTGTTTTTTTATAAAAAGTAAAATAATTAATAAATAATATTTTTAATTGAATATTTCATTAATAATATTTTCAAGT
>JBBMEG010053893.1:0-16064 GCA_037832605.1 Cyclanthera cordifolia
CCAAAATGTGAATGTAGTAAGAGACCATTTATTTGTAAATGGTATCGATCAAAGTTATGACACATGGATTTGGCATGAAAAATCTATATCGAGGAGAAGAAGCAACATTGAAAGCGACGTTCCAATCGATCAAATTATAGATAAGGATTTGAATGACCAAATATGTATGTTTGAGACTGCACACGAATATTTTAATGACAAATCGCCAATATTTGAGCAATCATTAGTGGATGCCAAGAAACCATTATACCCAAATTGTAGAAATTTTACTAAGATATCTGCATTGATTAAGCTTTATAATTTGAAAAGCAAAGTTTGGATGGAGTGATAAGAGTTTCACATAGTTGTTAGAACTATTGAGCCTTCTATTGTCTTGTCCTCATGAAATTCTGATATCTACCTATTATGCCAAGAAGATTTTAAGTATATTAGGAATGAATTATGAAAAGATTCATGCATGCATCAACGACTGTTGTTTGTATCGAAAAGAACTCGCTAATGCCGAATTGTGTCCTACATGTGGAATATCAAGATGGAAAGTTCAGAAGAATGTGCAAGTAGGGGATACGAATTTTCCAGTCAAAGTCATGTGGTATTTCTCTCGTATTCCAAGATTTGAATGAATGTTTCGAAGAAAAGAAACTTCAAAATTATTGACGTGGCATGCTACTGACCGGCCGGTCGATGGGAATAGAAGACATCCAGCCGATACACTCTCATGGAAACAAATAGACAAAAGATGACCCCAATCTAGTTTAGAATCGAGGAATCTTTGTCTAGCCTTATCAACAAATGATGTAAATCCACGGAGACCAAAGTACTAGATATAGTTGGTTGCCAGTGATGTTCGTTGCTTACAATCTACCTCCGTGGTTGTGCATGAAGCATAAATACTTTATGTTAAATGCATTGATTTTTGGATACAAACAACCAGGAAATGACATAGATGTATATTTAGCACCATTAGTTGACGATCTGAAAATGTTATGGAATAGAGGTATTGAATGTTTTGATGCACACCATAACCAACTTTTCACCTTGAAAGCTATTTTGTTGTGGACCATTAATGATTTTCCTGCATACGTTAATTTGTGTAGGTGTACTGTAAAAGGGTATCATGCATGTCCGATATATAGAGAAAAAACAACATCTACTTATTTACCTAAGGGAAAAAAGATGGCATACCTTGAACATCGGAGATATCTACCTATTGGGCACCCATATAGACCACAAAAGAAAGCGTTTAATTGGGAGCAAGAATTCATATTAGCTTCTGAAAAAACCATTAAGCGGTGAAGAGATTATTGCAGAACTAAAAACTATTCAATTTACTCATGGTAAATGACATAGAAAATGACACCTGTAAACCCTTATTGGAAGAAGAAATCAATTTTTTTTAGTTGGAGTATTGGAAACATTTTAACGTGCGATATTGTTTAGATGTCATGCACATCGAGAAGAATGTTTGTTCTAATATTATTGGAATCCTGCTTGATATTCATGTCAAAACAAAAGATGGGTTAAAAATACGTTAAGACTTAGTTGAATTGAATATCAGATCTGAGTTAGCCCAAAAATGAGAGAGAAAAGAATATTCTTGCCTCCAGCATGTTACACATTAACAAGAAATGAGAAATTGAGCGTGTGCAAAACATTATCTGAAATTAAAGTACCAGAAAGGTATTCATCCACAAAAGTAAAACAATGACGATTAGTGATTTGACACTTTACGGGTTAAAATCGCACAACCATCATATTTTGATACAACAACTACTACTACCTGTAGCAATTTGTTGTATTTTTCCTAAACACGTTTAATTCACTATCATTCGTCTATGCTTTTTCTTTAATGTTATATGTTCTAAGTCGATAGATTCAACTAAGTTGAAAGGATTGCAAGTGGCCACTTATAATAGTTATATGGTCAATGGTATTCAATATCATACAAAAAAACGAGATGATTTTTGAAAAGTGCAGAATAGTGGAGTTATGATAACGGCACAAACTTTGTAAGTTTCTAGTTCGAAGGACAAAAATCTCCTTATGTTAGAAATGACATTGTATGGCGTACTTCATGAAATTTGGGACCTTGATTATCATCATTTTACAATCGTTTTATTCAAATGGGATTGGGTGAAAAATAATTATTGAATTAACGTAGACGACGTTGGATTTACAATTGTAGACCTTAATCGCATTGGACATAATTCGACTCTTTCATTTTAGCTACTCAAGCGTAGCAAGTCTTCTATATAAAAGATCCACTTGATCCTTATCGATTGGTGGATTTGATACCTCCACAAAGAACGGTTGAAGATAATGTTCATGATGAAGTTGATACCGGCCAAGATTGTAGGTACGAGGTCATTGAAGCATTGCCTAATATTATTGATGATGACTCGTTCACCTATACTAGAAAAGATTGTGAGGGTACATGGATTAATAATAGGTTAGTGATTGTGATGATGACGCATTCACTTATATATTAATCATTCTGAAGATAATTTAACAAATTATCTATTTTTATTAACATATCTTCTCTTTGTTGTGCAGATTCATACACGATGTCTAGCTCGGAGAGCGATCATGCTGATGGTACACCCGTGAACACACCTGCTAGAAACAAGTTCACTAGAGGTGTGAGAGTCTTGCGTGAGCGAGGTCAGGAAAGAATGGCTGGATAACGACAGGTAGTTCAATATAACTCAATGGGTCAAAAAGTCGGAGATAGTGCAAAGAAACTGCGTAGTTATATTGGTGTATATGTCAGATTATATATACCTCTCACCTAAGATACTTGGGCAGTTGTCCCCGATCAATTAAAAGAGAATGTCTGGGATTTAATAGAGGTAAATACTTACTTAACTAAATATTATCATGTATTGAAGACACTATTGAAGCCTCCAATCGAATTAAAAGGAAGTTTAATTGATAGTACAGTTAACACTTCAAAGCTCTGATGAATTAATTTTAATTAGTTAATAATATTTTTCATTTCAGAATAAGTTTGAAAATGCACATCGAGGTGCAGATATTTTGACTAAAGCCTTGGGAACATCCGAGCAATGAGGACGTGTTAAGGGCGTTGGTCAATATATATCTCCGTGTGCTTTTTTCAAAATGGCTCATCCAAATGATAGTACGGGAACACCGAAGCATAAAGGACGTGTTAGCCAAGTTGGTTGCTCTCCTTGTATGGGAAGTAATCACGATCAATCACCCTCGATTCTGGGAGAAGAACGAATAAGGCAAGCAGATGAGATCATCCAAACGCCTCAAGTCATTAGAGATCAACCCTGCATTGTCCATCCCATTATCAAAGACTTGGGAGAAGTAAGTTGCATATTATTAATTTCATTTCATTTCTTATATGTTTTTTTAATTTCATTACTCTGACTATGTGTTTCTTTGAAGGGTGTGGATGTCAATTTGCCATTGAAAATGTTGACAACATTGTTGCCATTGGCACAATGTATGAATCGAGCGAGGCACCTGCTAAGATTCATGGTCTTCCACTAGGAAAGTACAACGCACGCGTCCTAGTGGATTTAATAATTGGAAATAATGAGGATTTGTACCTTGCAATTCCTCTCAACAATGAGCTTCAATACCTAAAGTTTGAAGTTATATCATGTTTGTAAAGATGAGTTTATAGGTGAATTTTGGTGGTTTGACATTTTTAAGGCATTATTTCTTATTTGCCTTGAAATAGACTAGTCATCACTTAGATTTTTTTTTTTATATAAGTTTTGATACTTTTAATGTCGGTCACAAATGGTGAACTATTATAATAAAGCCAAGTTTAAATGAAAATGTTGACCCATATGCATATATGTGGTGACCCATAAAAATATGTTTTTTAAAAATTAAAAAAAGTATTTTTAATGTCGGGCACATTTAGTGACGGGCAAAAACCAACACCAAAAGTCTTTGGTGTCACACAAGATGAACGACACCAAAGGCTTTTAGTGTCGCTCCAAACCAACACCAATGAGTGACACTAGAGACTTTTGGTGTCGATCATGATTGACAGAAAAAGCCTTTGGTATCGGTCATGACAAACACTAAAAGCCTTTGGTGTCGATCATCTTGCGTGACACCAAAGACTTTTGGTGTCGGTTTTGGCCCATCACTAAATGTCTTTAATGACACGAGTATTGATGATGGTCGTTTGACCGATATAAAATATGAAAGATGTCGGCATATGACCGACACTAAAACTCCAGTTTCTACTAGTGTTTTCAACTCTCTTAAACTTAAGGCATCAAAACGATTGAAATAGAAAGTATTTAACAACATTCTACTTTGTCCTCTTCGAATAAGAAGGACATTGCTTATGCATCCTCCCAATGCGAAAAAGATTCAGTCATTTTCTCATTTACAACTTCCTTAACTTTTTCTTCAGTTGAGCTTAACATTGAACAACTCTCAAACTCAGCAGGGTACTTTAATGAATAAAAAATATTTAACTACACTTGTTGATCATTCATTCTCATAGTGATAGTGTCTTTGTAAACATCCATCAAAGCCTTTCCTATTTTCAGTAATGGATGTTCTAGGATGATGGGACATCCTCATGCGCCACATAATCTAAGACTATAAAGTCTGCAAGAAATATAAACTCATCTACTTGAACAAGGATATCTTCAATATTTCTTTCATGATATTTAACAAATTTATCCTCGAGTTAGAGTGTAACTGTAGTAGGCCTAGCTTAACCAATGCCAAATGTCTTTTAGATAGACAAGGGCATTAGGTTAATACTAGCTCCTAATCACATACAGCTTTCTCTAAAGATTTACCTCCAATCGAAATTGGGACGGTAAAAGCTCAAGGATCTCCTTCCTTCCTCGAGATCTTGGTTTTGACTATAGCACTACATTCTTTAGACAAAGAAACAATTTTAAATTCTTCAAATTTACTCTTCTACAAAAGAGCATCTTTCAAGAATTTAGTATAATTAGGCATTTGCTTCAATGCATCCACCAATAGAATATTGACGTGAATCTCATTAAGAATGTTTAAGAACTATTCAAATTGTTTTTCATCTCTCTTCTTCTTATTCATCCTCAGAGGATAAGGTGGAGGAGGTGGAGTAAACATAGGCGTTTGCTCTTCCTTCTCTTTATCCTTGGTTGAATCATTTGGAACTGGGCTCTTGATCTTGCTATATTCCCCTTCATCTATACCTAGATCTCTCAAAATTTTGCATGCGTTGTTGTTTGTACTAATGATACCTTATGCATTAGCATCGCTACTTGGTGTAACTTGTACTACAACCTTCAACTTTCCTTCGACTATTTTTCATGTAATTCCATACTCAAAAACTTCCTATATCTAAGTTCAATAGCCTTAACTTGCTCATTTCCATCCCGCTTGACATGTTCAGTGTCTGAAGGAATTTTTCCTAAGGGTCTAGTCCTTAACTCGGATGATAGTTTTCTAAAACTCAAGATTTCTCATGGTTATTTGTTGACTATTGATAGCTACATTAGTCTTGATGATGTACTCTTTGAACATGGTTTCCAGCGAAGATCTAGGAACTTGTTGAGAATGAGTAGCTTTTTGAAAATTCTTGTTATTGAAATTCTGATGGCTCTCATATCCTTGGTTCTGATTTCCATAATTGGAAGAATTGTGTGTTTTTGGTTGGGATAAGGGATTGTTAAGTGCCCCTGCTGGATTTGACCAAGAGAAACCAAGTTGATTCCTATCTAATACATGACTGAGGCAGGATTCTACGGACAAATATAGGAACTCTCTAAATCACCGTAAACCCCACAGGCTTTCCCAGGTAATTGGCTAATTGTTGATGCATTCTGCAATTGAAGATTCTTCATCACACTGGCCATTGTGGTCATTTGCGCTTGAATCGAAGTGAGTGCATCAGAATCATATTTCCCACTTTTCTTGGCCATGGATTTGTGAGTTTTGGTTCATTGGCAATTACCCATAGATACGGTTTCTAAGATGTTATAAGCTTCATTATAAGTTTTCCTAAGCAAAAATCCATTTGCGGATGCATCAAACATCACTCTTGTAGAAGGTTCTAACCCGTTATAAAATTGCTTTATTTGAACAGAGTAAGGTAGACCATGGTTATGGCACTTCCTCAAAAGCTCCTTGAATCACTCCAACACTTCACTAACTATTTCATCCTCATACTGCTTAAATCTTATAATTTCAATTCTAACTTCTACATACCTAGTACGAGGGTAATATTTTGAAATAAAATTTTCAACTAGTGCTTCCAAAGTCTCAGGGCATCTTGTGTTACATCATGTATTTTAAATGGATCGCTGACTTCAAGGAATGATCTCAAGTGTTGATATGGATCTTTAGATGCAAAACCAATGAATTTAAGCATGATAACATCACATGCTTTGACTCATATGATCTTGCTCTAATTTAAGGTCTAACAATGCCTGGAGTTTTTGACCGACACCAACTCCAAAAAGTGACCATTTTGGACCCTCTTCATTTACAATTGGTGGACGGTTTTGGACCGTCACCTTATAGAAATAATGACGGTTTTTTGACCCATACTAATTCTAAAAGGTGACGGTTTTGAATCTTACCTTCTAGAATTAATGTCGATTTTTGACCATCACCAGTTTTAAAAGATGACGATTTTTTGCCCGACATTAAAAGTACATTTTTTAATTTTAAAAAAATATTCGTTCATGTGGATTCCACGACCCTTTATTATTAAATGTCATCAATTGTGCCCTACATTAAAAATCTTAAATCTTTTGTAAAAAAAGTTAAGTGATGATTTGTTTATTTCAAGGCAAATATAATATAAAAATGCCTTGAAAATGTCAAACCATCAAAGTTTTAGTTAATTTTCTTCTCACCTTCAAACTCATCCTTAAATATATTCGAATTTAACTTCAAACTTATGAAAGTAATTGAAATTTTGGGACCATAAAGATGTAACATAAAAATTACCAAAGAATCTGTTAACCTGTAAATTTAAAAAATGAAACTTGTTGGAAATTGTGGGGTAGGAGCATGCAAATAACGTTGTGAATAAAAAAAAATTCACATTAATTAATCTAATTAATTAACTTATGATTAATCTGATTAACATGCATGCAGTTTATCCTAAGATTTTTGACGCCTCTGATCAATTATGGTGGTTCTTTATGTAGGATAGAATCAATTCTTTAAACATGTTGAGTAGGAGCATGATCAATTCCTATACATTCTTGATTAGTCTCCTTCAATCTTTCAGGCTATGTCTTTTATGTTGAACTGAGTTCTTGGTGGGAAACTTTTCAAAGAAGGAATCTTTTCAAAGAATAAAGCTTAGAAGTTTTTATCTCAGGAGAAAAAAGAGAACTTAATTGCAGAGATATTTCTCTATTTAAGAATTATGTTACTCTAACTTGAGTGGGATGAGAATGAAGACTTCCCAGACCTTCTATTTATAATAGAAAAATGAATCTTTAAATTAGGAAAATATAATATCTTTTAATATTCAATAATAATGAGATTAGAAAAAATTAAAGATTTTTCCATCCCAAATTTAAAATTAGTTTTATTTATTTTAATGTTCATCCAATAAATCTGAACTCTATAATATATCCAATTTACTATAATAAATAAATCTCTACAAAGAATATATCCAATATATTCACTACAAGGAATGACCCCTTTGGCGTCGGAGCATTCTGTCGTCGAAGGGGTCAAATTCTGTCGCATTTAGCTTCGGCGACAGAATTTTTTCCGTCGCCAGTTTTGTCACATTTGTCCCGTCGGCGAACCCAAATGCAACAAAGACTTTGCTTTCGTCGGATTTACTTTCACAGGAGACATAATTTCTCTCTGTCAGCGAAGAAGGCAAAGGAGACAAAGATCGCCTCTGTCGCCTTTGCCTACCTCCAGCGACAGAGTATTATTATGTCGCTCTAGACTGCAAATGTGACGGAACTTTGGTTCTATCGCATTTTGTAGGCAACTGCAACAAAGGCAATCTCCGTCGCATTTGCTCTCTATTTTTTTTATTGTCGAATATTTTTAAATGATTTTTAATTGTTGGAAATCTTTGAAAATTATGTCTTTAATTGGAAATGTTTGAGTCATTTGAAATTGAAACTATAAAAAAAAATTCTAAAACATTAATATCAAAATGTAGAATTCATATAGAAGTAAATAAAATTTATTACATAATAAGAAAATTTTAATACAATGTTAATAAAAGAAACAGTGATAGGAAAATATAGAACGACCCCTAACCAAAAGAAGAAAACTATCCCTATAGAGAATGATGAATTGGTAGACGTCAAACAAATCCTTCCTCATGCTGATCTGACGAACTCATCGTATCTCTGCAATAAACAAGAATTTGAATTAGAGTTTGAAAAATCTTAAGGAATTCAATTCTAAAGAAAATTGGGCAGCATAACTGCATATTTTCATGTTACTGAAAATAAAACCTGTTAAAAGCAGATCAATTAATTTCAATTAGTGGCCATCTTTGCTGCAGGATAGCCACGACGCATATAATACATGCAAACGATGTTCAAATATTGGCTAACTTTGTTGTAGGATAGCCATCATTCTTATGACTTATGTGAAAAGGAAATTAAGTTAAGTTCGAAATATTGTGTACCTTTCACTGAGATGGTCTGGCACCGCCCCGCCCCCGCCCTCGAGCATCCTCTGCATTGCCTCTAGTGCGGCGTTCATCCTTTCTTGGTTGGCCATTATCAGGGCCTGGTTTTCGCTCAACTCCTTGACATGTTTCTTCAGTTGCATGTTCTCTTATAAGATCCTCTAAGTTTCAGGTTCTTGTTGAGACGAACAACTAGCTGTAGAGGAAGAAGATGTTTTTCCTTATTTCTCAGGGGGCAAGTACGTCGTACCTCTTATGCAGTCCGCTCGCCTCCTAACACAGTTTTGCATATTGCTTCTTGTGTTAATAATTAAGTTCATAACTTACATATCACTCCCTCGCTTCATCATTAATCCATTCACCATTTGCATCCTTCCAACGAAATGTCTTGAATGCATCGACGGTACCAATAGGATAGCGTTCAGTAACGACTCTTTAAATGTGAAAATGATATTTATTATGAAGTTAATATTAAAGAAATCAATTATGAATACGTATTAAGAAAGAAACAATAAGTTCACACCTCTTCGATAATAGATACGAAGGATATAGGCTCGTCTTGATGGTTGTATGCTAGGGTGGCTCTTGCTTTAACTCCCTATTCATGTTTGGCTTCCCATTGCTGAGACGCCCACTTGATGCACAAGTAGTGCCGGTCTTCGATGTCTCTGACAGTACAGTGGGGCCTATTCATTCGATCTTCCACTGGTTATTTACTAAAAGAAAAGGAAAAAAGTTAACTTCATAATCAAAATAGATATATTTCAGTATATAACGTACCATGAATGTGTGTATAAGGTGTATCTATGATCCTTCAACCAGAATTTCATCAGTTCCTCGATTACATCACTTACGAACTTATTATCCAAATCGAGGTCGAAGTGAGTATGCCAAGGGGTGTAAACACATGAAATTAGTATCAGTAAGTACATTGAATACTTAAATGTAAATGTAAGGATTCATTACCATGAGGTTTTGTTTAACGAACTCCTTTTTCGCTAGAGTGATTTGCGACCAATCAGCTGTCCTCACGGGAAAGGACTATTGAACCAGTACTCCAACCTGGTTGCTTAATGTGTTGGCATTCTTTCCAACAATCTCCTTGTTCTCTTCACTCAGCTGTACTTTCATCTGCCCCTCCTTGCGACCCTTTTGTTCAAGTTTTCCCCTTCGATTTGCCTCGATATCGAGTAGTACTACTGTTACTACGACCTACATCTCGAAAATGAAATGTGAGATCAGAACATTTTTACATCATATATAAAACTTTATAAGAATTTGATCTTACCTCCAGCTCGAGTACCAACTTGAGTAATGACTGTCGCAGGTACGCAATCAAGCTTCGTACTACCTTCAGTCTCGTAAACAACCGAGTCAGTAATATGTCTCCATGCGTTAGGCATATTGATAACCTACAATTATCAAAAGTAGTATTTTCATAAGTCTAATTGAAATAATGTATAAAGAATGAAATAAACAATTAAACTAACACTTAATCTTCATCATTACTATCGACGTCATCATCTTGGTCTTCGTCATTAATGAATCTATTTTCATCTTCTTCATCATTATTCACAGATTGCTCCATTATTGTTGGCTCAACATCGAACCGACATATCAATCGTACTTGCACGTGTGAATTGAATCGTAAGTTAATCATAAATTACACAATTTGCATTCTGCTTTGTAAAACGAACCAGCTATGCACGGATTAACTTCATAAAATGCATTGTTCAAGAACTTCAACAGGTCATCGAATAATTTGTCACTCGACTTGTTAGTGACCTTCAAGTACATAAGCTTGACCAAAAAGTGTAACGAAGAGAATCTCGTACATCTAAGGAACAATTGTTTGCACACTTCCTTCATTATACTATCCATTTTTCTAATTCGCACGCTTTTCTCACCAATGCTCGGATTAAGTCTAAGAACTAAAATAAAACTAAAACTAAAGCTAATTCTATAAACTATAAACGAAAATCTAATCATAAAAACCAATTCCTAAACAAAAACTAAATTTATTAAGCTATAAACCAAAACCTAATTCTAAAAACTAAAGTAAAAGGGAAACCTAAAACCTAATTCCAAAAATTATAAACAAAAACCTAATTTCTATGTAATGAAACTAATTTCATTCATAATCTAACAAAACTAAACACATAATATATATATTAAAACAAATTTAACAAAAGTTTAAAGGAATTTCAAACGAATTTAACGAAAATTCAAACAATTAAACACATAGTCTTACCTTTTGAAAAAGGGATGGACGTGCTGGTTGAGAAATGAGAGAGCGACGACGGATTCTGCTGAAAGAGGCGGCAAAGAGGGTGGGTTTTTTTAGAGGATTTTGGAGAAAATTGAAGAACAAACAGAGAAATGGAGAAGAAATTACGAGTTCTGCAGTCTGTAATTGGTGGCAAATGCGACAGAATAAAGCTCCGCCGCATTTGCTCATTACAAAAATAATAAACGTTAGGGTTTCACTGATAGAGCAGCGATTCTGTCGCCGAAGCCCAAGCATTATTCCGCCCAAAATTTGTTTTGGGGGAAAATATAAGGCAAATGCGACAGAACCGCTTCTCTTTCGCCTTTGCTTATTAAAAAATAATATAAACCGTTGGGCTTTGGCGACAGACTAGTTGTTCTGTAGCCTAAGCCCAGTCATTTTTATACTCTCAAATTCTTTTTTTTTTTGGGGGGGGGGGGGGGGAATTAAGGTCAAAGGCGACAAAGCCGCTCCCTCTGTCGCGTTTGGGCGATTTAAAAAAAATGTCTTCACCCAAAGGCGACAATGAGAGCGGCTCTGTCGCCTTTGTCGTACGCGAAGGTGACACAATTCTGCTTCTGTCACTGTTTTAGAGAAAAAAAAAATGGCAGATCACCTTCTCTTTCGCATTAGCCTGTCAAAGGAGATAGATTTTTCCTCTGTGGCTGATACTCTCGTCGCCGAAGAGCTATTTTTTTGTAGTGATTATTTTTTCTACAAATAATAATTATCTAATAATTATTAATTAAATTGATATGTCCAACATATTTAAATAATATTATTCATCTAATAATTATCCAATAATTATTAAACAAATATATATAACATTTTATTAATTATAATTCTCATATAAATTATTATCCAATAATTATTTAAAATTTAATATGTCCAACATATAATTAGCTGAGTTCTCTCAATAATTATCCAATAATTATTTATAATTAATTTATTCAATTAATTTAATTAATATATCAAATATATTAACTAGTTAAGTTTATCCATTAAACTTAACACTCCTATTTATTATGTCCAACATAATTAATTTGTGAATTTAAACTCTTTAAACTCATTCAAATCCTGTAGTAGCGTAAACTACCTTTACGTCATTTCTATAACTCATAGGATGTCTCTGAGACACTCTTTGATTGAACCATGTTCAAAATATTTAACGCGATCTTCAACGCGTATCCCCCAAAACGATATCAGCTGAGCAAAGCTCATCATTGCTTGAACCATTTCTAAAAGAGTTCTCTTTCTCCTTTCTGAAACTCCACCCTGTTGAAGGGTTCCAAGGGCTGAGAGTTGAGACATTATCTCATACTATACCAAGTAGTTTAGAAATTCCAAGTCCATATACTCTCCACCACGATCTGATCGTAGTGTTTAACCTCAATTTTATACTCCTTGAACTTTTCAAGGGTTATTTATTTATTCTGCATTAGATAAAGATATCCATATGTTGAGAAGTTCATCCATAAAGGATACAAAGTACTCAAGACAAGCCATGTCCAGATTTTTATTTGTTTGAATAAGAAACAGTTAAAACCATTAATTATGCATCCCTATATTATTATTTCTTAAGACAAGCCATGTCCTGATTTTTATTTGTTTGAATAAGAAACAGTTAAAACCATTAAAAGAATTATAAAATAATTAGAAACAGTTAAAGTATGCATTTAATACTGATAATTTCTCAAAACAAGCAATGGAAGAGAAGTTTCTCTTTCTTAACCCTAGGAGGTACATATTTTCGTAGAATTGTAATAGTCAAGAATGAATATCGGCGTAACTCCTGATCGGTACCCCTTAGAGGTATAATTGACCGTTACCCCTTAGAGGTGTAATGGTCTTGACTTTTAGGTTACTTAGACTCGGTCAACCTAAGTAGGTCCTCACCTTCATGGCCGACCTCTTGAGGGTGTGGTCTTCTTTATGTAACTCTAGGGTGCTACACCTAACATGTGCAACGTTCCTAAATGTTCCTAACCTTTATGGCCGACCCTCTTGGGGTTGGCCCACTTGATCGATCTCCTTAGTTATCGGCTTTAGTCTTAGTCAACCCTTACAGGTCCTCACCTCCACGGCTCGCCCCTAAAATTGTTCTGGCCCTCTTAGCGTAACATTTGGTTATTATCATGGGTCTAGTTGTCACTTTGAACTTGATTGACTCCTTAGGGAGAGTCCTAACCTTCTCGGCCGACCCTCAAAGGGATCAAGGCCTTCTCATTGAAACTTCCAGTCATTGGCCAACCTCTAGGGGGGATGGAATGGGATTGACCGACCGTTAGGGGTGCTAGAATAGGCTTAACCAACCGCCAAGGGTCAAGGCCTCCCTTCAGTGACCCTCGGGGGGTCGAAATGTTCTTGACCGACCTTTTTGGGGGTCAGGGTCGCTTTAGTTGTCCTTCGAGAGGTTTCAAGGCCATGTCGGGTATCTCAAGAAATATATTTCCAATAACATTTACCTTCACTCTTTTTTTCTTTTTACTTATTTTGTTGTCAAAATTTAAAGAATAATTTTCATGTTAAGAAAGTTTTCTTTTTTTTGGGACTTGCCATTTCTAGGAATCAATAATATGTATATTATAAAAGGAGTATTATTATTAATGATACATTAAATTAAATATTAATTTATGTTATATAAATAGAGATTGGTTCCATTTGGAACCAACACGCATCTTCCGCCTCCATAGAACTTAGGGTTCTTTATTCTAGATGAGAATATGGTGATAAATGGTGCTATTATAGATTTCGTAATTAGTAAGGCAAAAATCACGAACTAAATCACACACCTCTTCCTTCGACATCGAATATCTTGATTATTATCTTTGGCAACTATATCAAACGTCTCTGCATCTATGGCTCATATCGATCAACCACAACAAGAATGACACTCAATTCAATTTAACACAAATGCCAAAAATAATCAAAGGTTGGCAGGAACGTCAGTAACTCACATAGATTTGGATGAGGGCAACGAAAATAATAGAGGACAAGATGAAATGTTAATGGAAATTATGAAGGTAGATCCTCGACAATTAATTAGACTATGGATGTAACGACATCCGTATCTAAAAGGATATAACAGACGTATTGGTGGTGACAATAAGAGAGATGATTAGCAGGGGTATGACGACATATGAGTTATGGAGAAAAAGTTATCATACGAGTGAGATGAAAAATGGAGATTGTGCTATTCGAAAACTTTTTTATTAGTTTTTTTATCTTTTTCAATTTAGTGAATATTTTTACTTATTTTTAAAAAGCAGACTAGATTTTATGTAATCATTTGTTATTCTTGAATCTTCAGCTAAAAAAGCCTTATATGATAACTATATTTTATAGTCATAAACATTTTCCATGACTCAGAATTAGATTCGTTGTGTCCGTTTCGTGGTAGGTTCAATCATGACATTGACGAAGAATTGTCATGGTTGAGCTATTTTAAAGTCACAATACCAACAGTAATGACAGATATACATAGTCATTGAAGGTGTAATAACATCATTTAAAATGATGTCAACACAACTAAAATTATGACACTTCAATTTCGTCATTAAAAACAAGATAATGACATTGTTTTAGTGTGATGGTATCTTCACTTATAACACTATAATAATATCATAGTTGAGAAAATAATGACATTTCACCTTCGTTATCGCAATAGTATTAACGGCACTTTTGAAAGTATCATGACAAAACATTATTGACATAAATAGTATTGTCATTATAACTTGTATCTTGACACTTGACTTTAGTCATAATTTTATTTCAAATATCAAAATTTTCAATTCTAATACATTAGCTAAAAGAACATATCTTTTTATATACGAATGTTTCCTACATTACACTGAAAATCAAGAAAAATACATGCAACATAATATAACTCAGTTGATAGTTGATTAATACATTTGATATGCCAAAACAATGTTGAAGAAGTAGAATGACGAAGGACATTAGTTCTTTGCAACTTGAATCCTTTAAGGAAACTTTGCAACCTATATTGCAAAGGATAAATCTGTCAACGAGATATTTTAAAATAAATACAAAATGTTATTTAAGTAGTGTAGCGGATAAGTTGCAATTATACCCAAGAACTACTACAACTTTTGGCTCATTAAATGTCATTCAATCTAAACCCCTACACCAAACATGTTGAAGCAAAATCCTACTTGTAGACTTTGATACAAAATCTATACAAAAAATCCCATGAAAAAAGGTCATCAAGTTATTCAACTTTCAAATTTAAACTACAAGTTCCATTTTTCTCATTCCAACTTGTGATCTCTCTGCTACGCTAGTAACCAAGTCCACTTGACAAAAAAGTTCATCAAATAAAATACTAAATAGCATACCTTAAACCTATAATTTGAAATGCATACTGTTCAATTCAAGCAAAAATCTAAGAAAAACCTAAATTTTGGGAATACTCGAACATTCATATTGAATAAATTACCTCGTGTTTCTTCAAAGTCTAAAACATATACAATACAATCTATAAAATAAAATACGTGACATAAATTTTTTTATTAGAATCCAAGAATAAAAAATAATAACTCTATTCGTGAGACAATTATTAAGAAAAAATGTCAAAATTATGAAGTTTATACGTTAGAAGTACTCCAAAAAGTTGATGACAAAACCTTCAAAGTTGTCTTAAGTTCTTAATTAATTGTCTAACTGCAAATAAGAAGAGCAGATTATACATCCATTTATGTTTTCTTATTGTTTAGTTATTATTTCTATTGTGTCCTTTAGTTTTCACCAATCACAAAAATGTAAAATAAGAAAATTATGTACTTGAAGTTAGATATATACCTGTTTGAAACTATTCATGACAATATTTCAACTTATTAGTCCTTCCTTAACAATATATGCCATAATGAGCGATATATAAATGAACCTAATATTATACACGGTATATTAATAATCAAATAAAAATATAAGAATGTTTATAGAAAATCCCAAAGAGACATCGTCTTGAAAAGACATATTGATTGAGGATCTCATACAATTGAAATGTGAGGATCAAATCTTTATACATTAATAAGATAGGTGAACAACTTCTATTATCATAAATTGATTTTGAGATAGAGACCTTGTTGGGTTTTTGGCAAAATATTAGAAGCGAATTATCCCACATCGGAAAGAAGCAAGAAGTGGTGCGCTCCAAGC
>JBBMEG010053914.1:0-16056 GCA_037832605.1 Cyclanthera cordifolia
TAATAAAAATAAAATTGAATGAAAAAGGAAATAGAAAAGAAAAATAAAAAGGAAAAAAATTAAACACAATAAAAAAATTAAAAAAACACAAAATAAAATAAAGACAACGCCGGGTTGGGAAGTAAAATAATCGATAGATATTTTGCGTGTAAAGTAAATACACATAAACAAAATATATACAATTTATGAATAAATAAGTTAAATAGACTAGTTGGTAAACAATATTTTATTTAATTCAAGAGTTCATGGTTCGAGTTATAGGTCGAACAATTTGTAATTTAATTTTAAATATTCAAAAAAAATAAACCAAGAAAACGAAAAAATGGTTATTTCGGACCCTTCCTTGTTGAGGATGCCATCCTTGAACTCAAAGCGGACGTAACAACAAGGTTAACTACTGAGCGAGAACTCTTTGGTTTCACTCCTGTTGTGCAGCTATGGATATCAATCATGTAGTGAAATTGAGACTGCTTGACCTTGGAAGCAAATTCACGTGTAGGCAGCGATGTCTGTCCTACCGTTGACTCGAGATTTATTCATTGAATTTACTTTTAATGCACTTCCCTTTAGCCTTTTCTAATAGGGGAAAAGCCTTCCATTTCCGTCAAATGACCCGGCCTCCCTGGCTCTATAGTTCAGACCGAAAATTTGGAAAGGAATTAAATGTTGGTCATGTGTTAGCTATAGGTCTTCTTCACTTCCCCGTGAACCATGTGAAATTATTAAATGCAATAATAAATTTGTTTTTACTACGTGACTAAATAAAATTATAATTGATCCCAAAATGATAAGAAGTAAATTTGGCCATAAATAAATTTTTAAAAAAAACCACAAAAATTGTCAAAAAAGAAAAAGTTTACCACATTGATGTATTCTTACGATAACAAAATATATATATATATATATATATATATATATATATACATACACACACATATATTTATATATATATCCAAATTTTCACTTCCGAATAATAGTTGAAATAAAAAAAAGAAAAAAGTTTGCATGGTCTATAAACATTGATTGATACCGAAATACTCGGTGGCCCTTTGGTTTTTATTGCTTTGTGATAATACAATTCAACACTACGTCACACGTTCAATTTTGGAAATTGATATTTGACTCTCATTAATTTAAGAAGAACAAAAGTTTAGAAACTCGCTCAATTATATACTATTATGCTATATATTCTTGTAGTCTAGCTTTTTTTCTCAAACGAGCCTACAGAGTACCTAAACTTCTTTCAAAATGTTACATCCAACTGAATTAACTTGCCCGACGACCATATATTCGTATGACAAATGAACCACTAAGTAGATCATTATGTCAAAAAATGTCGATGGGAAGATCTTATCCAATTTGCAAAGAATTATAATTATATAATCTTGTTGTCGATCTTACTAACTTACACATAGTGTCTTTAAACTTAAATCAGAAAAGAAAGCACAAAACTCAACAATAGTAGTTGTTACATCCTCGGGTAAATAGTTACGAACATCAATGGGGATAAACCATTATTGTAGCCAAATGTGACAGTCGTATATTTTTAAATAAAAAAAATTTCCTTCTTTCACACGAATGCACCAAGAATTATTAATTGATTTTATGAAGTTTAAGAATTTCACCCTCTTTTCACTTGTCAAAGTATACGTAGCATGCGGCTTCATTAACTTGTCACCTTCAATTCTTTAATTAAAGGTTGCAAGTACACATCGATCTCTTTATTTCCTTCATGCATTTCCACGGTGGAAGATTGTATAGAACAAGTGTCATAGACCAAACACTATATGAAGTACTCAAATTTCCAAAGGGGTTTGAATCCATCAGAAGATAAATTACCAAGTTCGCACGTTTTCTAGAATCGAAAGCAAATTGTGGGAATTCTCGATCCAAATGTTTCCATCCTTCAACATCGACTAGATGCCGTAAGACACTAGCTTCATCAATTTTCTTTTAATTATTTATACCATCTCATATCTAATGCGTATTGTGTGGACGAGAACATTCACTTAAGTTTTGGAATTATAGATATTGATGCAACAGTTTATGGGCAATTTTGTCCCTTTTTCACTAATTAGCTTATATCTAGACTCTCCACAAGTAGGACATCGATCAAGATTTTTATACTCGTTCCTATAAAGTATGCAATCATACTTGCAAGTGTGGATTGAATCATAAATTAACCCTAAATCAAGCAATTTTCGTTTTGCTTCGTTGAATGAATCATATTTGCTAGCATTAACTTCACCAAATGTACTATTCAAGAACTTTAACGACTGATCAAATGATTTGTCACTCTAGTTATTAGTGACCTTAAAGTACATAAGGTGACCAAAAAAAAGTAATGAAGAGAATCCCATATATTCATAAACTAATTGATCACTGGCTAATTCTAAATTCTAGTTCTCTAATTCTAAATTCCTAAATCTCTAAATTCCTAAGTCATTAAATCTCTAATTCTAAATTTCCAAATCCCTAAAACTAACAAGCATAACCTTAAATCTAAACCCTAAATTATAAACCTAAAGCTAAAAAAATCAATCTTAATTTTAAGGAACATTGACCCTAAATCTAATAAATATAAACTTAATTCTAACGTTGATAACCATTAATATAACAAATAAAATTTTAATTATAAAAAACATAATGAAAAATCATAAATGAAGAATGTAACCAAAGAACTTTGCATCATCTAAAATAAAATACTTATTTCTAGTGACAGAGGAGAAGCGGTAGTGAGCGGCGGAGGAACGATGGCGTACGAGGAGGTGGTGGCGGGGGTGGTGGCTAGAGTGTTTTTTGGGAGAGTTTGAGAGAGAAAATGAGAGAAGAATTGTGATTCTGCATTCTATAACAGAAGGCTAAGGCGACATAATATTATTCTGTCACCTTAGCTCATTTAAAAAAAATAAAACGATTGAACTTCGATGACGGAAAAGCGTGCTTCTATCGTATTAACCTTATGTTTCCCTCCCCTTCCCCCTCCAAAAAAATAGAAGAAAAAAACAAGAAACAAAGGCAATGGAATATCAAAGTTTGGTTGCCTTAACTCTTTAAAAAAAATGATTGAACTTCAACGACGAAAAATGTTAATGAGCTAAGGCGACGAAACTTTCATATTTCGTCACATTTTCTTTCACTTTCCCCATATTTTCTATTTTGGGGGAAAAACGAAAAGTCGAAATGATGGGGTCTAAGGTGACAGAACTAAGATTCATCGCCTTAGGGTTCGGCTATGGTGACAGAAAAGGTCATTCATTGCCTTACTTAAGGGATAGGACGACAAAGCATGTCTTTCGTTGTCGTAGCCATCACGTAAGGTGACGAAAGTTTTTTCATTCACCTTAACTAGCCTACGACGATGAAAATTTCTTATGTCGTCATATCTTTTATTGCCTCACCATTTAATTTTTATAGTGTTAAATTAAACGACCTAGTAAATACGTTTGGAATTGTCTTGGTTTAGAAGCGAAAAGATATCCACTTTAGTATTGGAAGAATGAGATTATGGAAATTTCTTATAAACTTCAAAGTTCACATGACAAGGATATATTTATTTTTCTTTTTTCTTTTTCATTCCTACTTCTCTTTTTCTTATACTTCATCCCCTCTCATGATCATCTCCAATATCCAATCGCTATCTTTCTTTCTTTTTTTATGAACTTATATATTATGTTTTAATTAAATTTAATTTCTTGTATATTTATATGTGTTATTTTTCTAAACCAATTAATTCATATTAACTAAGAATCTTTACTTTAATTTAAATTTTTAATAATTTTCCGAAAAAGGAACTATATATAGTTTTATTGACACAAACGTGTGTGTGTATATATAAACTTTAGTTTGAATAAATATGTAGTGAAAATAATAATATAATTAATTGAAACTTTGCATATAAACATGAAATATAATCTCTAAGAGATCAATTTAATCTAACATTAATTAATATATATAATTGATCAAATATGCAATATTAAATATTAGTGGGCAAAAATGTGTTAGTAGTTAAGATACTTAGATATATCTTAAAATGTTAGGATATATCACATTCTTGTAAAAAAAATATAAAGATAATTTAGATGTTGATTCATCAAAATCGATATCCACTTTATTATTCGAATAATAAGAATATGGAAATTTCTTAGAAACTGAACAAACTCCAAAGTCTACTATATATATATATATATTATATATATAATATATATATATATTTATTTATTTATTTATTGTTTTGAATAAATTTGGTTTTCTGTATATTTATACATGTTATTTTGTCCTACCAATTAATTCATATTAACTAAGGTTTTTTTCTTTTTTGAATACCTTAAAAAAGAATCTTTACTTTAATTTAAATTTGAATTATTTTCCAAAAATATAACTGTATATCTTATCCTAGTTTTATTGGCACAAGCATATATATAACTTTAGTTTGAATTAATGTTTAGTGAAAAATAATAATATAATCAAACAAAAATGATATAAAAGTTGTAAAGGCCTGATTCAAAATATGTCTTGACATCGAACATTTATTCATGATGTCTTATAATTCTCAGGAAATGAGTTTCAATTAATTATTTAAACTAAAACATGCATCTTTATCTTAAAATTAAAACTTGCATAAATTTATTCAATGATAAAACATGAAAAATATCATAAAACCAAAAACAATTTACGATCCTTTATCAATACATTTTTGTATGCAAGTAAACAAGGACTATAACTAAAATGCAGAATAATATAAAATGACTCAACAATGAGCCAAGTCCATGGCCTATCCTCAACCACCTCAATTCAGCCATCCTGATACATCACATACATGAAATATTGTTTTAGAGAAAGGGCGGATAATGGAATTACCCAATAAGGATTCCCCTAAAGGAGTACAACATACCAAACCAACAGATCAACATTAGCAACTAGACATGCAATACTTAACATAACATCAAGATATCTAACAACGTCATCACATTAATAGTCCAAATATTCAACAACATCATCACACCATTAAAATCATCAAGAGAACACAACTCATATCAAACACCAAGTCTAAAATTAGTAGAAACCTCGTCCTCTAAGCTCAATCTTAGAGCAATCTCATCATTTGGGTCTTAGGCCATTAGCTCAACCACAGGGAGCTACAACATCAACTCAGGGGCTAAACCCTGTTTTAGCTACCTAAGGAAAGCATTGAAACCGTATGGGGTCGTGGGAGCTCTCGTCCAAAGCTCGGTATGTCTCTACACATGTTGCACGCAGCTGCTCACTGTGTTAGTAGAATGCCTACTCTCTGACTAACACTCCAAGTCTACATGTGCCTAAAAGGATGGATACACCATCTACTGCTCGTCCTGGTGGCCTTCACCATGATACGATCCAGGTTCTCGTGTATCGCACACCCACCGAACTCATGTTAGTGATAGACTTTCACCCTAATCATGGTCCTCGATTTACTGTGTGCCTGAAACTAGGCTATCATGAGGGATGATTCTGGCCCTCCCAGCCTCTAGATGATGATAAGACTAATATAGTATTAAAAATAAACTCAGTCCCACTACATGCTCAACCTATCGTCATAGGCAGAACATATAAAGATAATTCATACAATACCTTAGTGTGGTACTGGAAACACATTGGCATGACAATATATATACAATGCCTAAACAGTATGCTATGGGCCACAATAAGAAGGAATACATCATGAACATGTCATCATAACACATGAGTACAGAGTCTCACAAAACTAATCAAGCTAACATAAATCTTATCTACTAACATGCTTTTCAAGTCATTGATATCATAGAAGATTAGATCAAGCATACATGCCAAGTAACTAAGCAATCATGTTAATCAGTATGAGCACAACACAACTTCTTTGAGGAAAGTTCTCGCCTGGTGTGCTTACAAAATGCTCTCAACAAGTTCAAGAAGATTGTCAAAACAACCTAACAAGTAAAAAAGCAAAAACACATTAATTAAACCTCGGTTAGCTAAATGAACCCCAAAAATAGACTCGGGAGGTTGATTTTACTTGAGGTGACCTAACTTCGAAAAATAGGTTTCGGGACCCGAGACTCTATTAATGTTGTTCAAATATGTAAACTAAGGTTCAAGACGACCGACTATGTCCAACTAACACATAGGGATCAATTTATGCAAATGATATCTAAACTAGTCAAATGACCAATGTACAATAATCAATAAAGTTGCCAAAAACCTATCTTAACCCTCTCTCGTTCTAACCGTATGAAAACACAAGGTTAGATTCAAGATTATGATTCCAAAAAGTAAGTTTAATTTCTTGGAACGTGAAATTATCCTTGAGGAACAACACCTATAATAAGTGAAACGTCGAAAAACGGCAACGCAAGAACCTTAATTTCTTGATCGCGACTACTTCTTAGGTTTGGGAAGGAGGTTCCTCGAAAAAACCTCCTCAACTCTTGGCTACTGGTCAGTGACCAAAAATATTTACAATGATAAAAATCTAAAAAACGTAAGTGCTTGAAACAATAAAACACAAAAGGGCAATGAGTTTCTTGATTTGGCGACTTTTCTTGAAGAATCAAGAAAGTTTCATTTCTAAACACTTAAATAACGTTTCATTTATAATCCACTAAAAATAATTTCTTATTTCAAAACCATATCTAATTTTTTGTGTTGCATTATTTATTAAATGTAGGTTGATATTTGATTACTAATTTTATTAAGTTATTAGATAAAATAAAAATGTATATAATTTTTTATCATCTATATACACATTCATTATAAATTTTATGATGTTAATGTGCACTTATGATTCAAAAAGTCATCATTTAATCATTCACCTCGTTATTGAACTAAAAATATCATTATGTACTAATTGAATCAAACTCAATAATCTTAACGATTTTAATACAAGTAAATACAAAATGTAAATATATTTCTAAAATTTATAGAGACGGATGTTAATTTTGTTAAGAACACATAATAGGAAAATTATGATATTATCTCACACCTTTTTATAATTCTCTAAGTACACATCTATTATGACGTTAATTGACAAAAATTTTATTCATAATAATTTTTCATGTCATTAGACAATTAAGTTTTTTTAAGTTAAATTTCTAACTTTAACATCAAACTGACCCATTGTCTATTTATAAAGAGATATTATTAAATTCATGTTTGATAAAAGTTACCTTCAAACTTATTTGATAAATCAATTTATTTGGATTAAGATATTTGAAAATACAATCACTAATATAAAAGACACTAATAATTACTCGACGAGTTGATAAATTTTACATAATTGAATACATTTACAAGTTAGAAAATTTTAACATTATTTACATCTAAGCGAGTTAATTATTATCACAATCATTATTTTTAATCGCTCAATAACTATTCATTTAAATACCCAAATTAACGCATCTTCTTATATGCATTCAAAATCCAAACAATCCGTTAGCTTTTAACTAAAAAAATGATTTTGTTTGTTTTTTGGAATTTCACTAAATAATCAAATATTTCTTGGTGTAAATAATTGTAAGAAACAAACACAATTTTTAAAACTTCTAAAAAAAACACAAATACACAACTTTAAAAACAATAACCAAATAGAAAAACTTAGGGGATGTTTTCATGTATAGCAACAAAAAATCAAAAAAATTAATGTATAAAAAAATTCTCAAAATATTTTCTATATAATAGAAAAATTGGTCATTTATGTAAAATGATCAAAATGCATAAATCCATTCAACTGATAGCTTCAATCAGTTAGATGATAACCTTCAATCAGTAGTTTAGCTTCTCTTGATGACTTTCAATCAGCAACGGATAGTCTTCGATCAGTAGTTCAATTGATAAATCCAATCAGTTAGCTAAAACTCTTGACTTGCGTACGCACGTAAATTTCTAAGAAATTTCTATGTTATAAAGTTTCAAAATGAATGATATATTATACGGTCAATACCTCAAGTCACTCACTAAGAGGAAGTTTCGAAGAAATTTTCCACGCTCAGCCATCTTCCAAGCATGCACCCAAAATGTACTTGAATTGAAAGGATAAATCAAATATTTAATTAAATGTTATACGTACGGGAAGCGTTTGGACAGTGGATTTAGATGTATTTAGAAAATAGGATTTACAAATCTTCTTATAAAACCTACAACCAAACAAGTTATTTTAGTCACTCAAACAACTCATCATTTCTAACCAATTAAATAATTCATCATTTCTAATCACTCAAATAACTCTTCATTTCAAAATCATTTCTAGTTTTTTATATCCGATGTGCATTAATAATTAAATGTAACTTGATATTTGATTAATAATTTTATTAATTATTAGATAAAATAAATATTTAAGATATATGATTTTTTATCATCTATATATACATAACTCTATAAAATTTAAGACATTAATGTGTAGCTATAAACCAAAAAATTCATAGATTCAAACATTCACCTCGTTATTTAACAAACACAAATCCTTATGAACTTTACCGTTAATCTTATATAAAATAAAATTGTTCAAAAATTAGTACCTACGGTAAATTTGAAATTTATATTAATAGAATTAGATTTAATAATTTTAACAATTTTAATATAAGTAAATGGAAAATGTAAACATATTTCTAAGATTTATAGAAAGTTTTGAAAGTTCATGCACCTAAATGAAATAAATTTGAAAATATGGAGACTAAAATTTGATATTTGAAAGTTTAGATTTCAAAATAGAACAAAATTCAAAGTTTATGGATCAAATGTATCATATGATTTTGATTCGATTTTGACACTGTCTTTGAATGTCAATTTTGAAGAGCGGTTAAAAATGTGATGTTTTAACTAATAATAGTATAGCTGAACAACACTGTAAATTGATAATAATTATTAGATTGATAAATGTTACACAATTGAATACATTTGCAAATTATAAAATGTTAACATTATTTAAATAAATTTGATATTTTAAAAAAAAAAACTTTCAAAACAAAATAATTTCAATAGACAAAGGGACAAATATTAATGAAAATTACGAGGGATGTGTTCAAATAAAACACAAATTACTTATATAAATAAAATTTTTTAAAAAATACACATTATGACTCATTTATATAAATCCACATCCAAACAAGCTATTGTCAATAGCCTAAAATCTACCTCGAAACTAGCTATTATTGTAACTCCTCCACATAAATCTATATCCAAACCATCTATTGGCTGCAACTACTCCACAAAAATCTACATCTAAACGAGCTATTACTGTAATCATTAGTCCTAATCACTCAAAATAATTCTTCATTTAAATTCTCAAACTAACTTTTCTTCTAATTATGTCATCCAAACAGCCCCTCAAAGTCTTGTTTTTCCATCTGATTTGAATTTATAATTAAATATATTCCAACCTATTAAATTTTTAAATTCATGGATGATTTACGTAATTCAACCTATTTTGTGTATACAACTAAAGTGTAGTAATAAATCTTTGTATTTATAAATGAGACGAACAAAAAAATAAAAATAGAATTTATATTTAAAAATAGATAAATATCATATCAACGTGAAGATTTCTTGAGAGTTGGTTGTCATCCCATAACATCATATTCTACTTTGTTTCAATTAAAGTTATTACTCTATCCTATGTCAAGATTTCATCCCTTAACAGCTTATTCTTTGATTCATAGTAAGATGTCTTTGTTTCAATTATTCTACTCTATCCTGGTTTCAAAAATGTGGTCTAATTTTCAAAAATTTAGGACTTGTTTGGTAACATTCTTGTTTCATGTTTCTCGTTTTTGTTTCTTATTTTTAAGAAACAAACTTGTTTGGTAACTGTTTTTCGTTTCTTGTTTCCAAAAAAGAACGTTTGTTAAAATTATGTAGAAAAATGAGAAACTACTAAAAGTAGTTTATTGTGATCTGTTTCTCTTTTTCAAATCTGAAATTTTTGTCTTCCTTGTACAAAAACACATTTCTCATGTTAACAAAAAAAAAAATAATGTGTTTCTCCTTGATAATCACATTATATATTATTCAACTTCCGGACTTTGTGTGATTTGGATGGTCTTATTTATTTATTATGTTTATGTTAATTATCTTATCTCAATTTTAATTAAACAGTCACTTAAATTTTAGAAGAAAAAAATTACCATTTAAGTTATTGTTTAAAATTTATAAGATCACATATATTTAAAAACTTGTTTGAAAAATATTTATATTCATTAGATCGTGTATATTTTATAATTTACTAACCACAAAAAACATTTTCCAATAGATCGTGTATATTTTATAATTTACTAACCACAAAAAACATTTTCCAAAAAATAACAAATATTTATATTGTTTTTCTTCTTATTTAAAATCTACATTTGTTTTCATTCAAACCTAAATATTAGTATAATTATATTTTTCCTTTAGGATTTCTATATTCCGTTTCGTTCGATTTTATGTTGGTTCTTCAATTGAAATCGAATCAATATATTTCAACTTTTTAAAATATCAAACCAAATGATTTAATATTGTTCTGAAAAAAATTGGGTTCGTTTCATCTGTTTCGATTTTTCCTTCACCTGTACCAATGACTTGGATGAAAAATAACATATTAAATTTTGTTCGTTAACATTGAGATTTATTTTGTTTTTTTTTTATAGATATTTTTTAATGGATATTGTATATTTTTATACTACAAGACTTATATTTTTTAAAATGATAAAAAATTATAAAATAAAGAGAAAACAAAACAAGGAACCAAAGATCGTAATTACCAAACAAGTTTTGTTTTCGTTTGTTATTTTTGTAAAAAACAAGAAACAGAAACAGTTATCAAACACATTCTTGTTTCTCATTCTAAGAAAATAAGAAATAAGAAATAGAAACAAAAAAACAGGAAACAGGAACATTACCAAACAGGACCTTAGACACTCGAAAATATGTCAAGATTTCAAGTTCAAAAGTTACAAGTGAACTTGATTATAAATCTCTTGTTTCTTTTAACAATGGGAGGAACTTAGCCAAATATGTAGTAGAGTCGACTATTAAATTAAATGATAAAGTTTTTTTTTTTTTGAATAGCAAAAAAGTTTACACGTGTTAAAAAAAAATGTGTGTATCCATCAGAAAATTGATATGATATTAAACCAACATATGGAAGGTTACCTTGTAGATATTCATGAAACCATCGTTATCTTAACTTCATAGAAATCTCTATGAAAATATCAATAAAATAATCGTGTGAAATGATTTTGAATATATATAACAAAAAAAATTTACATTAATATTTTTTAAACATATACTATTTAATATGGTATCATAGCTGAAAATGTGTTATTGATCTATAAATCTAAGTGGTAAAATTTAAGCAAGTATTTAATCTACAAATTTAGATAACGTCCAAGATGATAAACCTAAGCAACTAATCTAGATCTAACTTAATTCGAGTAAAAATTAAGCATGTATTTGATCCAAAAATTCAAATCTAATCCAATTGAGTAAGTTTATGCTAGCATTTCGGTTGACAACATCAAATCTAATACAAGACAGTATTCTCAATGTGACACCATCTTTAAGACACATATTATGAAAAATAGTTATTGAAAGAATAAAAAATGGCATAGAATGACTGCGAACGTAATGATTCTCTGACAAACATAGAGAATCATCATTTTTTTCCATTTTCTTAATTTCAGCTTTTTCCCAAACCATTTAATAGGATTTTACCTTTGGGTAACAAAGAATTGTGGATTTTTATTGTATGTACAATAATGATGGTGAAAAGGGACTCTTAGTAAATTAACCACATCTCTCACTTTTTTTTCTTTGTTTTTTTTTTTTTTTTTTTTCTCTTAATTGTAAAAGAAGATTGTTTCACATAAAAAATGTGTAAGATTTCGAAAAGGTTCAAGCAATAAGAAAGTTAAAAAGAAGTGTGCAATTATTCAGAAATTAAGGTTCAAGAAATCAGAAGCTAAAAGAAAGTGGTGTCCTCCAAACTATATAAAAGAAACATGTGCGTTTGGTTTCAAAAAATTTCAGTCAAAACATTTTAAGTTTGGTGTACTGACTCTAGATAAATTTCTTTTGTATTCGCTTGTGAGATAAAAATAGGAAAAAGAGTGTCGTTAGTATAAGTTTTGAAGAGAATGTTTATTCAATTGGAGTTGAGGAAGAGAAATTTTGTATGATTGTATCAATTTTTAACATAATAAAAGTTCTTTCCGTACATGATTTTTTTCCTTCCGTTTTAAAGTTTTTCCACGTAATATTTATGTTCTCTTTTGTATTCTTCATTTTCAATTTTTCAATTAGTTTTCTATTTATTCTTATGATAATTTGGAAGGATTTTTCCAACATAAATTATCTAGAATGGTTTAGTTTCATAAGAGTGAGAGCTCGGGTGGCTTAACCATTCGATATGAGATAAATAATTTGTTTTTACTGCTTTACTTGTTATTTTAGTAGGTTATGTTTTATAGCTTCAAAACTCTTATCTCTTGTTCATCGAGTCAATATGTTCGACTCAAACAACGAATTTTCAATACTGATAAGGCTGGTTATAAATGTGTTTGGAAGAGCTACTCTTGCAATATCTAACGCACGAGTAAGTTGACATATAATGACACTTTTATTTAATAAGCAAACTAATTAGACTTGGAGTTGAGAGTCTAGAGCTCTCTACCGGACAACAATTTTGATTTATATCCAAGTGTAAAAATGTTGAACAACACATTAATCTACGAAACTTGTTCAATGATTTATTGAATATTTCAAAAACTCATGCATGTATATATTAAGTCAGTCGAGGGTCTCGCTATCCAGTTTGGTGAGCAGGGTCTCGTTGCTCAATCAGCGTATCGAGGGTCCAAGGGTGAGATTCCTGGTGGGGGCTCAGGAAGCAACACCATGAAAACTTAGACGAAATATGTAATTAGATTTATGTTTGCACACATGGTCACTTATGTAATTTTGCCTTATCTGTATCAGAATTTTACGAGATTACACTATATAATAAATTCTCTTAAAATTCTAGTCTCGTTTTTATCAACATTCAGTATTTATATGTCGTTAATAAAATGGTTTTCTCCTCTGTCCATAGACGTAGCTAACACACAGTAAGTAAACCACGTAAATTGTGCGTGTTTTTTTAACATTCTTTTATAGTTTTCTTTTTTCTTATATTATGTCTCCATTATAACAAAGTTTAGGGATAAATTTGTAATTGTATCTTGTATGAGAAGAGAAGGGTTTGTGTATAAAAAGGGAGGTGAGTAGTAAAAGAATATCCCACTATATAAGAAAGATGAGGTATGTTTTGAGGATAGAAGTGAGGTTGCTTGGTGAAATAGAAAAGCAAAAGGATCAAATTAATTTCTTTCTTGGCTAAGCTGTTCAAAGTCGTTTCTGCCTCCACAAGGTAAGCATATATATATATATATAAATACATATACATAAATTCTTTCACTTTTCTTAAAATCTTCACCTTTATTTCCTTAATATTGAGATTGGAACTTATATTAACATTTATTAAATTATACAGTTATGTTTTATTATATGCTTCACCACCTTTTTTTTTTTTTCTTTTTTTTTTTGTATATATATTTGTAATATTTCTTCCATGTACTCTTATCATTTCTTTCCTTTGCCTTTTGGATTTGAATATGGATAAAGTTTGCAACTTTGTTCTAATCAAAATCAAAATCAAAATCATTCGTAACCAAATTCTCTGTCTTTTTTTTTTTCTTTTTTCCATTTTTTGGTTTGGTTTAAAAGGTTCTTAGCTCTTGACAGAGGTAATGGGGAGGAAATTTCCGCTTACTTTCCAATAATATATTTGACTCTTATTTCACTTTTCGTAAACGACGCCGTACACTCTTAAATAATACTGTGGGGTAAGAAAACTGTTTTCTTTTTTCTCTTTTTTTATAATAATTTTCTTTCTTTTTTTGTATAAATTCGGGGAGGACTACAAATCCTACATAGTGCGATATGACACTAGTGCTCACAAATAAATAAAAGTCAAATACTAATTTTTAAGATTGTGAATATGATGTTAAACTAGATTACCATCAAACAATGAAACCAATACACCAACTAACTCTTGAATACTAAATTTTATTAATTTTAAAAAAATGTTTGGATGTTATAGTGTATAGTGATTATTTTGAGTGATTATAAGTGATGAATTATTTTGAGTGATTACAAATTTGAGTTTCAATAATAATTTGTTGTTGTAGTTATTTGTAAATGATTTATAATTAATACATTGTTTGGATGATGATTTTTGTAAAAAGATTGGAGAAAATAACTCTTTGATTGCGGTTAGATATTAATGATTATTTCCGGGGGTTATAAATAAATTATAAGAAATAAGCCGTTAGAAATATATAATTATTTTGAATGGTTAAAATGAATAATTAAATATGAGTGATTATTTTAAATGATTAGAAATAAATAATTATTTTAAATGGTTATAATAATTAGTTTTTATTTGATTGTTTGAAGAAACGGTTATCTTGAAGAAAAATTATTAAAAAACACTTTCCTAATAATTTCACATGAACGTTTTTAGGAATGTTTGGACCAAGGGAATGAAAAGGAGAATGATTACCGGTGATTGAGTCACCAAGAATCATTTTTCTGATAATCACGTTTCTCAAAATCTTCTTTGTATTCTCATCTTAACTACTTTTTATTCTTCTCATAACAATTTTTTTTCTCTGTATAACTATTTTTTGTTCACGTCATATATCCATTTTTTTTTCATGACCATTTTCTTCACCAAACACTATTAATTACTCTCTATAAATATTTTTTTTCTAATTTTTCTCTTCATTTTTATTTCTCTCCTAATTATTTTCATTTTGAAAAATTATTTAATATAATTTTGACATGCACACATTTGTCAATACTCGACAGTTTTTTTCTTTAAAAAGACTGCTCTAACAAATACAAGTTTGAATTATTACAAGTTGTTTTTTTTTTTAATAAAAATATTAGTTATTGATATTTATAAATCACTTTAGTTTTATTTTTATTTTTTTGTTGTCACTAAATTGAATACTACATTTGGTAGGACTTTTAGATAAATAAATATATATACGTGAGAGAGAGAGGGAGAGTAAATTATTTGAACTTACTAACTTTTGGGTCAAAGTTTATATTTTAGTACTTAAAATGATTTATGGAAGAGTTTATTGTATTTATGGAGGTATGTTTGAGATACTGCAGTGCATGAACAACGATCAACGATATTTGAAGTACATGTTATTATAATTAAGTTAGATACGTTAATTCTTGAGGTAATTTTCTTAAATAACTTGGATATATTAAAAAATTACAAACAATTAACTAAGTTGTTTATGTTAAACTTATAACTATTAGTGAACGGACTAGAATAAATTATCATTTATTTTTTAAGGATGAGAATTTTTTTTTTTTTTTTTTTTTTTTGCATATTTTGTAAATTAATATAGTTATATACTAAAAATGAATATATAGGTATAATTTTAATGTGACTTTTGAACAATTATGAAAAAATTTAATCTTGTTTGATAACCATTTCGTTTTCTATTTTATTTTTGAAAAACTAGTTCGTTTGATAGCTAATTTGGTTTTTGAAATTTAAGTCAACTATTACTGTTACAACATATAGTTTTTATTACTTTGATATCTAGGTTTTACTTGTATTTTTTTTAAAACTAAACCAAAAATTAGAAGCTAAAAAAATAGTTTTCAAATGTTTTTTAGTTTATGAAATTTGATTACGATTCACAAATTTATTTAAAAAAAGATTAAACATATGTAAAAACATTGAGTAATTACAAACCTAAATTTTGAAAACAAAAAAACGAAAGACTAAATTATTATTAAATAGGGTTTTAACTTTTAAAAATGGGTTTTTGTTTCTAAAAAAACACTAGAAAATAAAGAATAAATAAATATAATATTTAGTAGGTCTGAATACCCGTTTTTTTTTCCTTTTCCGATTGTTCAACTTATAACTCGAACCATAAACTTTTAAAATGAATCAAATATTGTTAACCAACTAATCTATTTAACTTATTTATTTATAAATTG
>JBBMEG010053934.1:0-16049 GCA_037832605.1 Cyclanthera cordifolia
TATATCATTGTTAGTGGAGACTCGAACCAGTAACTTTTTGGTCATTAGGTCGAGACTAATGCTCTTGAACTGTTCCTATCAAAGATTTGGTTATTTTAGGAACAAAAATATATTATTTTATAAATATATAATAGATAAATAAAAACTTAAAAAAATTTTGGGTTATTTGTTAGGGACATTTTAGACCCATATATAAATTTCATTAAAAAAAATATATATGTAAAATAATTTTACTTTTAGAAATAGAATGTTGAAAGGGTTTCTATTTCCTATAATATTTCTTTAAAATAATGTTATATTATTTATTAATCAACCATATTGAAATAAACATCCATCACTAATTTCTATTCACTGACTCAAACTTCAACAACAATGTCTAAGCAAGTTGTATATCTCTATAAAAATAAATAATTAAATTACATCAATTTTCATGATAATGGCTTAGCTACCTTCCCCAAACCCCTCCCCCACTTATATGCAAACAAACAAGAAACTCCCTCAATTAAATTATATTATATGTGTGGCCTTATCTTTCTTAAAAATAATTTTAATAATCTCAAAAAAAAAAAAAAAAAAAACTTTCTTAAAATTTTAGCATCAAACACCAAGATTAAGAGGTGCTTGTTTGAGATTTTATGAAGTATTTATTCTGAGTGTTTAGTTATGAGAAATTATTAGAAGGGTTTATAAATTTTTATTTTTATAATAGCTCATTTGTTTGATAGTTTTAGTAAAGTGTTTAGAATTAAATACTTGTTTGTTTCATAGTTTTGGAAAAAAATTTGTATATGGTTGTTTGTTTGGGTAGTGGTTTTGTTGTTGGTTTCGAGGTAATTCTTGTTTGTAGGGTGATTTTGGTAGAGTTATTGTAATAAAAAAAATTGGAGCAGTTATTTTGTGGGTTTATGGAGCACTTATTAGAAGCGCATGGACTCATTTTATGGATTTATATATGGAGCGCTTATTTGAAAACTTAAGTGCTTCATTTTTTGACTTTCCAAACAAGTATTTGATAAAACCTAACGCTTCAACCTTAATTAAAACCCATAAACAAACATCTCCTAATTATATAATATATCTGTTTTATTTTTATTTTTTCTTTTTCCTTTCATTTCTTTCATTTTCTTTTTTTTTCTTTTTTTTTTGTTTGATTAGCTTACACCATGACCCACAACTTTATTACCATAATTAATTGGACAATTTCTCTTTTGCTTTTTTGAGTTCTTGTCTTCCAAAAATAATAATAATAATAATAATAATAATAATAAAAAAAAAAAAAGATTGTCTCCTTTCTTATTTTGGCAGGACATTTTAAATTGTAATTCATTCATGAAGTTCAAAGTTTACTTATATATCACATGTTAAGAAAATTAATGATGGGATTTGAATGCATTTAATTGATAAAACGACATAAATGATCATTTTGATCGATCAATAACCACTTTTTCAAAGTGTTCTTTTTTCTTTTTTTTTTTAATACTAATATAATATTTGTTTAATTAGATATAAAAGAACAAGACATTAATTTTATTAAAAAAAAAAAAAAATTCATTAACATAATATATGATTTGTAATTAAAAGGTTTATATAGCTTATATTTTAAATTTTTAAATGTTTTTAAATTCTTAGAGGAAAACTAAAAGATCAAGGGCTCAATCTATGGTGATCACGTACTCAAAAATTAATTTCTTACGATCGGTATGTTCAGTAACATTAGTCGAGGTATCTGTAAGCTATCCCAGACAGCGAATATATATATATATAAATTATTGAATCATATAAATACATTAAAAACATCAATCTAAACGTGAAAAAAAAAAGAAAAAAGAAAAAGAAAAAGGTTCAATCTCCAGTACTGTTGCAAACCCCAAAATTATTCACCTCCTGAAAGTATTAAAAAAAAAAAAAAAAACCTAATTTCCAAGCTTGAATTCAATAAAAAAAACTAATTAACTTATATATTGCATTCTCTAACATTCATGTTTTTGTTAAGAAAATTAGAAAAAAAATACTAATATTGAATAATCAGTCTTAACCAAAATTTAAATTTATAGTTTATAGTCCGTATATATCATGCAGAAGTTGTATACTCTCACATTAGAATCAAATATCGATTTGGTTATGCAAACTCATGATTGCAAAATTAAATTGAAATACAAAAAACAATCAAACAAGCCATAATCTAATGTCGGTATGCAAACAAAATTGTCCTACATCGATTAGAAGAGTAGAAGATCATGATCAGTATATAAGCGTGATGACAACCATTTCATTGCTACGATGTCTTTTGCGTGAAACCAAAGACAAATCCACGAGGGTGTATATAAAAATTGTTTATATGTTTTTTAAAAATTGTTTATAAGTTTCTCTTTAAGTTTATAATTTGCATTAAGTATATATATATATAGAAATTGTTAGTAATTATTATCAAAAAATGGGCCATGGTGTGTTTTTATCAATTCAATGTATATTATAAATAAAGCTCAAAGTTATGGTTGCTTTTGTTCCCTATTGTTTTTCCCATTACCATAACATAGAAAATAAAAGGTTAAAGATGATTGAAGATCAAATACTAAAATTTAAAAAAAAAAGAAAAAAAAGAAGAAGGAAGAATTGAATTTATGAAGTGATTAAATTCCTTATATTTGCAATAGATCAACCATTTAATTAAGGGTTTTTCACAATCTTGGATATTTATAATCAACAAATTAAAAGACATGAAAAATATATAGAGCTAATATTTCTTTAATCTTCTATAGATTAATTCTCTAACCTTTTCTTTAGAAACCCTAGAAGGATGTCCCCCCACCATGAGCCCAAGAATAAGCCTCCTGGTTCATCTGCCCACCCCCGCCATTCGGCACCGAGTTTGGCAGTAAGTTGTACATCGACGGTATCGCTGATGGATCTCCAACTCCGGCGCCACCAATGCCGTGTGGGGAACCGTCATTATCCACACCGCCTCCCGCGGGTGCGTGCCCTTGTGTTCCTCCTCCACTTCCATCTTCCTCCTCTTCCAAGGGTAATCGTTCGAATGTTGCATTGGAAAATGTTGCCGAGATCACCATCACCGGGCCAGCAGCGGTGAGTGGACCGACGACGCTGCCACCCACCACCTGCCCTTGACCGCTGGACAAGTAGATCGTTAGTCCCGTGGAGCCGGGCGGGGACGGTACTCCAGGGAGGAAACTACCCGTCAATGAAAGAATCTCAAATCGTCCATGCAGGGTCAAGACTGCACCGGGTGCAGACGGTTGTCGGAGCGTCACATTCGTTACCGAACCGTTGCCACTAAGTACAGAAACGCCTGTTAAAGAACATGAATTAAAGATTAAATTTACAATCACACGTTAATATAAATATAAACTTAAATTTCAAAAATTGGTTAACCTACTGAAACAAACCATAGTTTGACATAGAGTGCTAAAAAAAATTTATAAATATTTGTTTTAGTTTATGGAATTTGGTTATAATTCACGTATATGTTTACTTAATAGAAAGATGAAACATACTAGAGAATTAGAATAAATATAAACTTAAATTTTAAAAATAAAAAATAAAAAATCAACCAGTAATATTCAAACCGAGCATAAACTTTTGATAAATTAACCAAACAATACTTAAATTTACTCTAATCTATTAGCTAAAGCGATTTACCTTTCTGTCGTCGTCGAGCGAATTGAGCAACACTCTCAACAATATCAGCTCCACTGGAAATCTCCATGACATGGCTTTTTAGGGCATTAGGGCTATCTCTAGTAACAAAGATGGGTGGTTTCGGCTTGTTCTTGGAGCCGGCAGGTCGGCCACGAGGGCGGCGCGTTGAAACTTCGACGGCTCCTTCCTTAGGCTCATCGCCAGTGTTATCACGATCGTCATCGTCATCGCCGTGGCTGCTGCTAACCGCTCCGGCGTTGTCATTCATGGAGATTCCAAGATCTGGTTTTCTCATGGAAGATGAGCTTATGGAGGTATGATCAACTTCGGGAACAACCATCTGGTTGGTGGTCCACCACCGGTTCGCCATCTTCAAAGGGAGCTTCAAAAATCAATTTTTTTTTTTTTTTTTTTCAGATCTTGAAAATTTTCAGTTTCAAAAAGTCAAAAAATTTTTCTTTTTTGAGATTTTTAAGAAATGGGTATTGTTGGATTCAAAGGAAAGAAAATGGAAATGAAAAAAATTAAGAAAAAAAAAATTAATTAGAGGAAAAATGATGAAATTAACTAGTAGTAATTGAGAGATGTAATGGAAGATTAAACCAAAAGAGGAAAGTACAAGTGAGAAAAATTAATTGAGAGAGAGAGAGAGAGAGAAAGCAAAAGTGATGCTTAGAGTTGAGATGGACAAGAAAGTATGTGAGGAGAGAGAAAGAGGAGAAGTTTTTATTTATTTATTTTGAAAAAAATGGCTTATTTGTTTTGAAATGTTGTGGGTTTTATTGTGAGTGTTTATTTTAATATATAAATTTTGGTGATTTTTTTAGTGTTTTTTGTGTAATTTTGTAGGGGTTTTAATTAATAAGGATGATTTAGGTTTCTTTTTTGTCCATTTTGTATCAAATCGATAATCGAATCAATATCTTCAAATTTTCAATAATTGAATCCAAACGGATATCTAATAAAAGATAAAACTACTCGTTTGTCTTTTATTTGCAGGTTCAGTTCAATTTTGATTTTGATAAAAGATTTGGATTATTTTTCAAATTTTCTATCTAAATCTCAATTTATTTTTTTAATTTTATTCTAAAAAACTTTCATACATACATGATCGTATCTTTTACTTCATATTTCATATTTAAATTAGTTCTTTCATCAAATTTAAATACCAGCATATATTTAATTTCTTTCTAATTATTCATATACTATTCGTTTCGATTTTTTATATATATTTGATTCTTCCATCGAAATCCAAAACTGAATCTATAAATTTCGATTCTCTAAAATATAAAATGGAATCAGCTAATATTGTTCTAAAAAATCGAATAGCCTTTAAGTTTTAATTGGGGAAGTGGTTGGAGATAGCATGGGTGTGTGACCAAGTCTTGGCTGCCCTTCTTTGCTTTCTTCTTCCTCCCTCCCTCTCTTGTTTCTTCCTCTTACACCTTCCTTCATTTCCATTGTCCTTTCCATAAGAGATTGAACTATATTAATGATGATTTTATTGAATAATTCTCCTTCTAGTTTATTTATTTATTTATTTATTTATATATAATCACTCTCTTGGTATATAGATATATTCTATTTGAAATAAGAAAAAAAAAAAAAAAAAAAAAAGAGAATTTTTTTTAAGGAAAGGGGGACAGTGAGGATGGTTGATTAAGAGTTTAGGGTTTGTGTGAATGGGATGGCATGCCCTAGAGATGGTGGGATGCATGTCCTTGTCTGCTGTCCCCTCTCACTCCACATACATACAAAGGAGTGAGAGAGAAAAATTAGGGCAAAGAAAGAAAGAAAAAAAAAAAACTTTAATGGACAAACTTACCTTCAAATTAACTCTGTCCAGATAACAACTTTTCATTCACCTCTCTTTGAATAAAAAAAAAAAAAAAAACGAATGAATGTTAGTGTGTCTGTAATGTCAACTGAGTTATGCTTGTTTTGACATATTTTTCCAAACTAATCTATTTAATGTATTTAAATATATTTACATATTCTATGTTATTTATATAATATGTGTAATTCATGTCTGTCTGTTTTAGATATATCATGTTCTTTAAATAATATTTGTATTTATTTATGTATAAAATAAAAAATTCATTTAATCATTTCGATTGTTTTTTAGCTGATCAACTATCGAATTTAATTATCTTAACTTTGTTTTTTAGCTGATCAATTATCAAAACTAATTATCTTAATTGTTTTCATCGAAATTTATTAAATCTTAAATTAATTTAAATTATAAATGAAGTTCATAATTTTCTTGGAAGACATAAGTACTACAAAAAAAAAATTGTATTTTGATAATTTGACATTTCAATTTGAATAATTTTGATATTAGTAAATTATAATTTTGATACAAATATATATTTTTTCTTTTTTCTTTTTGTTGAGATAAAAAACTTAATACTTGATGCAAATATTTTACTTCAATACAATATAAATAATTGATAATAAATTAATAATGAACAATTACTTTTATTAATAAAGAAATTTATTAATTATTAATTAGTATACATAATAAATATTTTATTTTATTTATACGGTTTCAAATTTTTTATTTATTTTATTCATAAAATTAATCTTGTAATTAAAAAAAAAAAAATCATAACTTCTTTTACTGCAAACTAAACACAAACTTGCATCAAAATCAAAATTTTAACCTAAAATGTAACTACAGTTTTTTAACTGTTATCATTTGTTGAGTCGAAGCGGTAAATCAAATTTCTACAGCTCCGGTTGAAAATATTTATCGGGAAACACCAATCTGCGGCGGCGACGGAAGAAACACACAGTGATCGGCGATGATCTAATGTTCGTTTTCGTCGAATCTCACTCTCTATCTCCACGTACAACGTTTTCACCTTCTCCGTCCATCCCTTCCGGCGATCGGCACCACAACGACGTGGGTTTTTTCGATCGGCGTCTCCGCAGATGCAAAAACATTGTTTCCCGGCTCTGACTACAGGTGAGTTCGAATTGAAGAGCAATTTAGGTCGTTTTTGTGATTTTGAGATTAAGCCCTAATGTTTTGTATGTAATTTTAGATTATCCATAGCATTTAGAGTGTGAATCGGTGAAATTGCAGCAAGTTGACATCAAACCAGCAAGGATTGGTTCTGTTTTTGTTAGGATTAGGGTATGGTTCTTTCTGAAACTAAATTTGACCCATGATATTATAAATTGGATTATGATTTTTGGAGACCTAGAAACTTTGAAGTTCAACATTGGATTTTAGATTTATCTCCAAGTTAGGTACGCTTGTTGACAGGTTACAGATTTGATCGAGATGTCGGGATTCTCATTCGGATCTTCGTCCTCTCAATCTGCTTCTTCTTCTGGTTTCTCCTTTGGATCACCCACTTTCCCAGTTTCATTTTCCTCCTCAAATTCTAGCTCCTCTTCCTCTGCTTTTCCCAATCAAATCTCCAATCCTGACCCTTCCGCTTCCTTTGTCTTTGGCTCTTCCTCTTCCTCTGCACCCTTGTTTCGGGTTGCTTCGTCTGTTGGAAGTTCACCTGCACCCGTGTTTGGGGCCACCCTGTCCTCCGGGAGCTCATCTGTGCCCTTTTTAGGGACCTCGGATTTTCCCTTGTTTGGTGGGGTGTTTTCTACTACTACTTCTAGTGCAACATTGTTTGGTACATCTGCCTCCACTGCAAATCCTGGGTCAACATTTCTTGGTGCTTGTGCACTTGCTTCAGGCTCTAGTTCTTACCTGTTTGGCACAGGTTCAACTTTGTTTGAGTCTCATCCCTTGGCTACAACTACATCTTTTTCGGGCATGTTGCCTTCGGTTTCCGCTTTCAACTTGTTTGTGTCATCTTCGCCGTCTGCATCCTCTACATTCCATAACCCTTTTTCTTCGAATGTTTCCCAGAATTCGAGTTCGTCTTCACCATTTGGGACATCTACTTCTTCTGTCTTTTAATTTTCAGCCACTTGCATATCTAAAACTACTATCTAAAACTACTAGTCTTACCACTACAACTTCTTCTATTACATCAGCTTCAACTAGTCGGTCAAGCTTCTCATTCGGTTCACCTGCTTTGTCGGCATCCCAATCTTCTTTTGGGTTTAGTATTAGCAATGCAACTTCAATGGGAGAGTCTTCGGCACTGAGTACTACATTTACGAAGCCTACCTCTCTATTGTTTTCGGCTTTTGCAGCACCTTCATTCACTACGGTTACATTCACCGGTGCTTCTACTCCAGCTGCTAACAACACAACCCAACCATCCTTCTCTTTACCAATCTTTAGTTTGAGTTCTTCAGCTGCCACTGCCATGTCGATTGTAGCATCTTCTGCTTCCTCAGTTTCTTCCTTATCATTCCCAACCAAAATGTTGTCAGCTGCTTTATTATCGCAAGATACAACCTCTTTTGGTTAGTTCTTCACTTCATTTATTTTGTGATACATAACTTAATTTGTCGGCTCCTCTAAATCAAGGTTTTAAAAGGCTAAAGGCGGACTCGAGACTTTTCCTCTTGAAGAGGCGAGGCATAAGTCTCAATTTTTATTAAAAATATTATAAAATTTCTAAATGTGTGTAAACAAAACATTTATGGTAAAACGTAAAACTTAAATGTTTTGTTTACGCACATTTAGAAATTCAAGTATTTTCACGCAAGTTTTACGTTTTACCATATATGAGACCGCTAAAATCAAGTTTGTTAGCTTGATTGAATCTCCCTGTACCTTTCCCTTGGGCAAAATAGAAGCTTCCTCTGTCAATTTTCATACATAGGTCTCATCTTGATTCTCATTGTCATTTCCTTATGTACGTTTTCATTTTTTTCATCTTCTATTTATTTGTGAACTTTCATGTTCTAGGGTAAGTAATTGCCATATTTGTGGATGTTATACGTGAGATGCTATATATCATAACTTGCTAGCATATTAATTTGTGTAGGTCGCTAGAAATTTGCACTTTTCGGAATGCTTCTCTAGACTTGGAGGGAGGAAAATGGTTAGTGACAGTATTCATTCAGCCTTTTCATGTGATGACATCTTCACCGAAATCCTCCTTCGTTTGCCGGAGAAATGTGTTTTCAAATTTATCCTTGTGTCAAAAAGATGGATGTACTTTATTTGTAATCTTCCTTTTCGACGTTGCTATGAAAAGAAATGGGGCACACACAGTCATCTCTTTGGCTTTTTCGGGTGCAATAACCTTTACATTAACTACGGGTCGAGGCGTCCGAAGTCCGAGCCTGCTTTAACTCTTCTTTCAACTGGCCAAGAACGTGATGATCTATTGTCATCTAGAATCTTAAGGAAGCTTGGATATTTTATTGACTACTCTAATGGCCTTCTTCTCTGTGGCCTGCACCCTAAAACTTATTATGTCTGGAATTCTGTTACCAAGTACCATTGCCAACTTCCTTATCCTCAAAAGCGCTACAAAAATCTATGTACCGCATTCATGACTGAAGATTGCGGCGAAGGTGGCGGAGACACCGTATATAAAATTGTTCGGGCAAACTGTGAATGCAAAGTTGACATAGTCAACACAATTTTCATTGAGACTTTCTCCTCACTTACTTGGACATGGAAGCAATCAACTCTTGTTTGTTCTTCAGATATTTCCTTGAGCCCTTGGACGGTGGGTACTGTGATAAATGGTGTTATCCACTGGTTCGGATCAGATCACAGTTTAGCCATTTACGATCTAGGCTTTGGAGAGAGATGCATAAATTCGATCCAGCTACCAGTCGGTCAGCTGACGTCCGACTATCTGGAGTCCATTTTAGGAGAGACATCGGATGGGCTTTTGCAGTATGGTCAAAGTGGAAAGCTGGGGTTGGAGACATGGGTTCTCTACAAGGAACAATGCACCATGAACGCTCTTTTCGAGTACCAGTGGAAGTTACAATGCAGATTAAGCTATAGAGACATGTGGAAACAGAGCCCAAATTCAGGTATTCTCTCTGATGAGCCTCAATTATTATCGTTTATTCGTCGAAACTCGGAAACCGTTTTCATTAGGTTGGGATCAAACATCTACCACTGTAACATTAGAAGAAAAACACTTCCCTATCGTTATGATGTTTCTATCCCTTGGGAATTTAGTGAAATAGTGCCTTACTTTCAGAAGATTTGGCCTCATGCCCTTTCCCCTTATCCCCACAAACACTTTTAAGCTATATGTTTCATTTTCTGAAGTAGCTATTGCACAATAACAATGAACTAGCTGTTCTGTTGCCAGTTTATTCTTTTGTTTATGATGATTAGGAGGTTGTTCTTTTGTTAATTGATGATCCTTCCATTTTTCCTTCAATCTTGTATCCATTTTTGTTATACCTTTGTATCCATTAGCAGTTCAAGTGTATGTCCATAATGAAGAAATTTTGTATTAAAATCCTCACTCCAAAAAACAAAACTAGCATAATTTAAATAATTAAGTGTGGTGGGTGATATATTTTTTTAAATGTTTGATGAAAACTGTCTAGTTTGGATTGGATTGCTTATTTCAGATATAAAATGTTCTAAGCTTTGCTGGTTTTTCATTTATATTCCTCTAAATTACAAGTTTAGAATTACTTAGTAATTCCTACACAGTTATTTGTGTAGTAAAGAAAACATTCCCCAACTTTATTTTGCCATTCTTACATAAACTTGTTTTCTTCTGCCATTGATATTGAACTAAATGTAGTTAATAAAGAAAACGTTCACTGTGGATTTGAATTTCGTGGATAAGAATTTGAACTGTGATGGTCTTATGATCCATGTCTTGATTATGACAAACCCTGAAGTTCAGAGACGCTAATCACAATAAATCGTTTCATTGCAAGAAAGTGTGTCATAATCAAGATATTGGAGGGAGGTCATTCTTGGACACTCCATTTTAGCAGGGAAGTGTGTGCACTTCCTAGCCACAATTTACTTTTATTTAGCTATAACAAGGTTGTTGACAAGTGTTTGCTGGTTGTAAAAGTTAGTTTTGGCTATGTTTTCTTCTTGTTTGAATAAAAGTCGATTGATAAAGATTTCTCTACTGTGAGATCGATTCATTTTCTGCTCAATCACCATAGCTCATCAACATTCAATCACTATAGTGTTGAAATTTTTGAGTCAGTCTCTTTTGTTGGACTCTTCCAATCTCAAATATAAGATGACCAACTTGTAGGTTTATTTTAAATCTTTTTGAAACTTTATTAATCTTCAACTACTAGTCTATTTGTGGTCGATCTAGATTCGAAATTAATTAAGTTATTAGGGTATATTTTTCCTTGTGTTTACTCGTTATTATTATTAACGATTGTTTTGTGATATAAAAATTAACATTTTCAAAGTGGGATAAATAATTCATCTTAATAATCCGGTATTGCTTCTATATTAAATTTTTGCATATATAAATATATATTATGCACTATTACTTTTAACCGTTTACAAATGTGACCAAGTGTGTTTGTTTTTTGTACAAACGAGTAAAATGGAGAGGTTAAAGATAATTGAATATTTTTTTGGAGAATAATATTAGTACTGGTTGAGTAATTAATTACTTATTTGAAGATTGACGTTAGTAGTGGTTGGGTGATATGTTTGCCGTGAAATTTGATTAAGTGGTTTGATAAAAGATTTGATGACCGTTTAAGAGTAATTGTTTACTGCAAAAAAAAAAAAAAAGTATTTTTTTATGGGTGGTGGTTTACTATTCATTTTCAACCATAAACAAACCTAATGCAAAGAAAACTAAGTGCACTAAAAATAAGTAATCCAATGTAGAGATGAAAGAAAGTGAAAAAATTGTCCATTTCTCCAAAATTTAAATGAAGGACAACTTTATTTCAAAATAGAGATCTTATATTATTTTTTCCATTAATGAAAAACAACATAAATCAACAAGCATTGTTGATTGCATTTCATGATACCACTTGTGTTAATTTGTTTCTTTTGTGTTTTGGTGTGTTTTTTTTTTTTTTTTTTTTTTTTTTTTTTTCTTTTTTTTCAACTGAAACTTGAGAAAACCTTCAGTGATTTCCCTGTGACTTCAACCCCTCTTCCCACACTTCATCAAACATCTAATTAGTTAACATCAAAATTCATAAAAAATTTCCAATTTCTTTTTTCAAATCATTTTTTTTCTTTAAATTTCACTTTTATCGTGGTTTAGAAATTCAAAACATAAAATTTATTGTCTTACAAAAATAAGAATTTAATTATACGTGTTGAAATATATATATATTTGTTATTGTTTTGTCATATTCACTCAAAACGAATATAAATTATAAAAAGTTAAAAAAAAAAAAAAAAAAAAACATAGTTCAACATCATTAGTGCATATTCACGGTTAATAAGTTATGAGTTCCAATCATTTTCTCAAATTTTTGTTATACTAAAAAATTTAAAAAAAAAATTATTTGTAAATATTAACGATTTATTTTTATGATCTTTGAGAAGTAGATCAATATTCATAAATTTTAAAATTCTATTAGAAATTATAAATTTAATTATAAATATAAAAATAAAAAGTAATGAGAAAAATATTTATTTAATTTTATTGTACTATATTCACGACAAAGTTACTAAAAGAAGAAAGTTTAAATTTGCAAGTATATATAATTTTAATGACTAGTTCACTATTTAAATTTTAAAATTTGGATTAGGAATTAGACATAGAAATAATGACTATCAACTAAATTGAGAGCCAAATACCGATTTTCAATATTGAATTTATGACAAGAGTGATGAAATTGATTACTTTCAAATAATGAAATTAATGCGCTACTAACTCTTACGATACTGATGTCTTGTCTCTTTGAGTTAACTTAGATCAACCTAGCACGGACTATAATTAAAGTTAAGCCATATTAACAAAAAAAAAAAAAAACTTAAAAAAACTATTATTTAATATGGAAAGAATGAGGCATCATGATTCAATCGTAGGGGATGAAGTGAGGAGTTACATATGAGCCACAAATTGGCGCGAAATTGAGGGAACTACCGAACTTAACGGCCTTTCTGAACAATGTCACTCCCTCATCCCATTAGATCCAAATTCACTACCTCTCTCTCTAAAGCACTCTTTTCTTTTTTTTTTCTTTCTTTTTTTTTTTCATTTCCCTTTTCGCCATTTCTTCTGGGAAATGTCTCTTTTCTTCATTTTGTTGCATTTCACTCCGAACCCATCTTTCATTTTCTGATTTCTGATGTTTATTTAGCCATGATTTTCGTCAAATGGGCCGTTTCGGGTTGTTCTAGTTTCGATCAAGGTGTAATTTCCTTGAGCCGTTGTGTTTTCGAAATGGTGTATGAATTAGGCAGCTGAGGTGTTCGAAGAAAGTACTCAATCGTCGACAAGCTTCGGATTGTAGCATTAGAAATGGTTGGTGGACTTCTGTTAATTATCTTGATTTAATGGTTCTTTTTTATGATTTGTTGTATTGGTCGATATTATTAAATTTACCCACAACCCCTCAACTTAAACTTTTGAGTTGATCGGTGATTTAACATGTTTCAAACTCCCGTCGAGTTATTGTCTAATTAAATTTACCTCCAAACCCGCCAACTTAAACGTTTTTTAGTTGATTGGTAATTTAACATGTTTCACAAGTTTGGTAGATCAGAGTGGCCAATGACTCACTGAAATATTTATTGCATTGTGATTTGATTCTGGTGACTGCTTTTGCTGCAAATGTCTTTCAATTAATTTATGTTCATAATCTTCAAACAAACCTTGACAATGACGTGTATTATGAAAAACGTGGGCAGTAAATGGTCAAGAGTGAAGGTTCTCTGCTCATAGGAGTTATGTTTTGGAAATTTAGAAGTCATAATTGGAAAAGTTTTATCTATTAGTTGTAGTAATGGTGGCTGATGATTCTTTCATGAAAGTGTTTGGATGTGGAATTGGAGAATGATTATAAATGAAGGGTTGTTTTGAGTGATTAGAAATTTAAGTTTTAGTAATTGCTCGTTTGGATTATGGTTTTTATAGAGTGATTCCAGACAATAGTTCGTTTGAATGTAGTTAGAAATTAATGATTATTTTGAGTGGTTAGAAATTAGTGGTTAAAAATGAATGATTATTTTGAATGGTTAGAAATGAGCGAATATTTTGAGTGATTACAATAGATCGTTTGGATGTAGTTGTTTGTAAAAGCTCATTTTTAATAGCTCGTTAATAACGCGAAACAATGCGATATCATGAAATGTTTGAATGTAAATCTAAAGCTTGTCAAAATTTGGCAGTAGTGTGGACGCTGCCTACCTTTCATATAGATTTCATAGTATATTTCTATCTCTTGGGATGTTTATTTTTAGGAATTGGACATTAAATGGTTTTCCGGTCACAAATAAGTTTAAGACCTGTTATCGACTTAAACTTTTAGGTTTATTGGTGATTAAACATGTTAGTAGGTCATGAGTTTAAATTCCCGCCGAGTCGTTTCATCTCTAATTAATATTGATTCCTGCTTGATGGACATTTTCAAATTTCCAAGCCCGGGACAATGATGGTTGTTATAATTAAATTTACTCCAATTATTAGCTTGAATTTTTAGGTTGATTGATGATTTAATTGAGTTTGAGCTAGACGTCTCCCTCTGCATGGTTAGTGTAATTGTAATAAGGAGAGTTCTTTTTTTCTTTTTTTTTTTCTTTTTTTTTACTTTGGTAAGAAGTTACAGTTTCAAAATAATTCGTAGAAGTCACTTTGCATAATTTTTGTTAGCTTCTTTCTAGGGGTGTTTCCATTTCATAACAGTCCCTCTTTATAAGTAATTTTCAACTATTGTTTCTTCTAAAAACAGTGCAAATTTAATACTTTCTGAAGTAGGTTTTTCTTTTCTATTATTGCAGGGTACTCCAGTTAACATTATTGTAGGTTCTCATGTCTGGATTGAGGATCCAGAAGTTGCTTGGCTTGATGGACAGGTATCCAAGATTACAGGGCAGGAAGCTGAGATCCAAGCTAGCAATGGAAAAAAAGTAGGCAAAGATCTCGTCTTTTCTTTACTTTTTTCCCTTTTTTACCTATCAGAGTGTAAATTTGAATAGCAGAAGGCAAGAAATCCTACTACAAAAGCAAATAAAAATATAGAAATACAGCTAAACAGTCACCGGTTCCCGGTTCCCGGTTCCGTAAAAGAAAAAGGAATAGACGTTACTGTAAGGTATACTATACCGAATTCTTATCACCAATTCACAGAGCTACTCATAAACAATTAATATAGAAAAATAATGGCCAAAACAGAGATGAACTTTCATAATCAGTAGATAATACTTCATTAACCATAACAAGAAAGAAATTACAAACAAAATTAAAGATTCGAACAATAACAAAAAGATAAAGGATAACTACAAGCTAACCGGTGAATTCGAGAGCACTGGAACCTCTCCTCCAAGTCCTATGACTTAGATTCCAAAATAAGACCCCCTTTCTACCACCCATTAGCCCACTATTTATAACAGATTCCTTTAACCAATATCCAAAACACTCCTTAGATAACCTAATAATTCTCATACAACCCACAAGGACTCTTACACTTACTTAAAGAATCTAGTTCATATCGAGTTTTTAAACTTAAGTTGATGGGTGATTTACATAATTCAACATGGTATCAGAGTAGGAGGTCTTGAATGAGGGAGAGTGTTAATTGATATAATTAAATTTACCCCAATCAATCAGTTTAAGCTTTTTGGTGGTTGTATCTAATTACGATTCTTTTGATTCATATGCATCTTGTATTCTCTTAGAAACCGAAAATGTTCAAATTTGCATTTCAAGGCTGCTGTCATTATCTGCTCCATACATGTCTCGAATATTAAATTGTGTGTTATTTTGGAATTTTAGGTTGTTGCAAAATTATCAAAAATATATCCAAAAGATATGGAAGCTCCAGCTGGTGGCGTTGATGACATGACAAAGCTATCTTACTTGCACGAGCCTGGAGTTCTACAAAATTTAAAAACTCGATATGAACTCAATGAAATCTATGTAAACTTTCACCTTTCATATTAAAATTGTCACTCTGCCGAAGAAAAAGTAAAGTATATCTTATAAAGCTCTTTATTATTGCAGACATACACTGGCAATATTCTTATTGCTATTAATCCGTTCCAAAGATTACCCCATATTTATGATGGTCACATGATGCAACAATACAAAGGAGCACCATTTGGAGAATTGAGTCCCCATGTTTTTGCTGTTGCTGATGTTGCATACAGGTTAAATTTTAACTACTTATTCTTGAATAAATTCTACGTTGGACTAGGCCTAGTGTTCAAAGAGGGTTTTTGGGATCTTAGAGGTTATAAGCAGTGTTTTAAAAAGTTCACTCAGGTTGCATCTAGGCACGCACCTCGTGAGATTTTTTTTTTTTTTTTTTTTTTTTTTTTTTTTTTTTTTTTTTTTTTTTTTTTTTTTTTTTTTTTTTCTTTTTTTTTT
>JBBMEG010053977.1:0-16045 GCA_037832605.1 Cyclanthera cordifolia
TGCTTGCATTTGCATCTCATAAGAATTTTATTTTATTTCAAATGGATGTAAAAAGTGCATTTTTAAATGGTTTTATATTGGAGGAAGTTTATGTTAAAAAACCTACTGGCTTTGAAAGTTTTGACAATCCAAATTATGTGTTTAAGTTAAATAAAGCTCTTTATGGTTTGAAACAAGCTCTAAGAGCTTGGTACGATCATTTGTGTAAATTTTTGCTTGATAATAATTTTAAAATGGGACTTAGTGACAGTACATTTTTTAATAAAATGAAAAATAATGATATTTTGTTGGTACAAATTTATGTTGATATGATATTATATTTGGTGCCACTAACCCTTCTCTTTATGAAGAATTCTCTAAGTGTATGCACAACGAGTTTGAAATGAGCATGATGGGAGAAGTAAAATTCTTTCTTCGACTTCAAATCAAACAACTTGAAGATGGAATTTTTATAAATCAAGAGAAGTACATAAGAGATCTACTCGAAAGGTTTAAACTAGACAATGCAAAAACAACAAAGACCCCAATGAGTATCATTACAAAGTTTGATAAAGATGATAAAGGTAAAAATGTGGATACTAAAGATTATAGAGGTATGATCGGATCATTGCTTTACTTAACTGAGAGTAGGCCTGATATAATGTTTAGTGTATGCATGTGTGCTAGATTTCAATCATGTCCTAAAGAATCACATTTGCATGCAGTGAAATGAATTTTAAAATATTTACTTGGCACATCTAAATTAGGCTTATGGTATCCTAAGAATGTATCTCTATATTTGATTTCATAATCTAATGCTTATTTTGCTGGTAGTTTAACTAATAGAAAGAGTACTAGTGAAACCTGTCATTTATTAGGTAGCTCACTAGTTACTTGGTACAGTAAAAAGCAAAATTCTGTTGCATTATCTACTACTGAGGCTGAATACATAGATGTTGTTCTCCAGATTTATGGATGAAACAAGCTTTGTGTGATTTTGGTCTAAATTTGAAAAAAATTCCTATATTCTATGATAACACTAGTTCAATTAATTTAACCAAAAATTCTGTTCAGCACTCTAGGACAAAGCATATAGATATTCGACATCATTTTCTTAGAGAACATGTGCAAAATGGAAATATTGTCATTAATTACGTTCCTACTGAGAAACAAGTAGCAGATAATTTTACAAAAGCTTTAAACGAAGAAACCTTTTTTAAAAATAGACTTGCACTTGGTATCATTCATATCTGATGATAATTTTATTCTTTTTAATTAAAAAAAAAACTTTTACCAAGTGAAATTGAGGGGGAGAAATTTTTTGTATCATGTATTAAATTGAGGGGGAGAAAATATATTTGTATCTTTTTTGTGATAACAAAATGGGGAGAATATTGATGAATTTTGAATGATTATTTAGTGGTTTGTCATCATACAAAAGGGGGAGATTGTTAGGTTTACGGCTTCAAATCAATCCAAATATTTTGATGATAACAAACTTAAACTAGTATTTTGGTTGGTAGTCATCTCAGGTATATAAAACATGTCGCTACCATCACCAGTACCTTGGTTAATAGTTCTCTCAGAAAACCAGGTATCTAATCGTCTAATAACTTCATTTTTTTGTCATCGTCCAAAATATCACAAATCTCAAATTCTTCGTTCATCATTTCAAAGTTGGGCACGTCATGTTGCTTAGTAATCATCTCAGGCTCATTAAGTAGTGCTGCGAAACTTGGCTCGCATGACGAATTTCGCTCGCAAGGCGATGCCATGAAATGTTGCTCTAAAGGTTGTGATATAAAAGAACCTCTATATTTAATTGTCATTTCAAAGTGGGGCATCGAATGTTGCTCAGTGGTCATCTCAAGCTCGTTAAGCAATATTTCGAAACTAGGTTCGCATGACAAATTTTGCTCACAAGACGGTGGCATGAAATGTTGCTATACAGGTTGTGATATAAAAGAACCTATTTTATTCACTGACATTTTAAAATTTTTTGAGCACCTCATGTTGCTCAGTGGTCGTCTCAGGCTCATTAAGCAGTGCTATGAAACTTGGCTCGCATGACAAATTTTTCTCGCAAGGCGGTGGCATGAAATGTTGCTCTACAATTTGTGATATAAAAGAACCTATATTATTCACAGGCATTTTAAAGTTGAGCACCTCATGTTGCTCAGTGGTCGTCTCAGGCTCATTAAGCAAAGCTACGAATCTTGGCTCGCATGACAAATTTTGCTCGTAAGGCGGTTGCATGAAATTTTGCTCTACATGTTGTGATATAAAAGAGCCTATATTTTTCGCTCTTTTGTTAGATCTTTTGTTGCTCTCTATAATTGTTATAACTCTTTTTACTTTATCTGCTTTTCTTTTGATCCTTTCGTTCTTTTTTATCCGACACAAAACATGATTTGGTCATGGACAATTGTCTTGGATATAACTCTCGTGCAAGTTGTACTCGTGCATAATCCATTCACTATGTTCGGGCATTTTAGAATTCTCATACCTTGATCAACAAGAGTTGCGCAATTATTTCGAAGAAAAAAATAAATATAAAATAAACTAAATAATAGTGATTATAGTTACCTTAAACACCTAGAGTAGCCAATGACCTCATTATTGTTATTCATAGCAAAAACAGGAGTGAGTGAATTCTCTACACTCCAAGTGCCACCGACTGAACCAATCTTATGGTGTCCGAAAAATAATCTAAGCCATGAACCTTAGAATAAAGATAATGCCTGATAAGAATCTCATTAGTCGTCCTAAACATAAATCCTATTAGTGATTTCATGTTTCCTAGTAACTCTGAAATCGCTTGCGATGCCATTATCAAAGACAAGTCAAATCCAAGTTGCTGCAATTTGATAAAGTTTGTTTGGTTAGACATATATTCAATCAAATATCAAAAAATTGAAAAGTTAAAACTAAGCTTATAGGTTCAAAATAATTAAATCATCTAGTTATTATTTTTTATATCTATCTATTAATTTCTCTTCTCCTCCTATTCTCAACATACATATACTTAATTATTTTAGATGTATAGTTCAATTCTGAATATCTATTTTAATTTTTCAGAATTTAATTTTATTAAAAAAACTTGATACACATCAAAATATTTCAAATTGATTTCTATTTGTTTAGCTACGGCTATCAATTTGACTTAATTGTATCAATTTGTGTTGTAATCTGTTTTATGCATAAACAAATTAAAAATAAAAACTCGTACACAAAAATTATGGGTGATTTTAGTTAGATTTTTGTCGATTTTGTGTTAAATCGATAACCGAACCAATATGTTCAGTTTTTCAATAATTGGGTCCGAATTGATGTCCAATAAAGGACAAACTATTGGTTTGGTTTTTATTTGATTCAGTTCAGTTTTCGTTCGAATTTTTGTTTTGATTTCAATAAAAAATTTGATTTATTTTTCAATTTTTTGTATCATTCATAGTTTGATTGTTAATTTTTTTTCTAAAAATTTTCATTTTACAAACACAAAACAATACTTTCATAAGTATCACAATATTTACAATACTTTTACTTAATCTTTCACATTTAAATTAATAATATATATATATATATATATACATATATATATTCTTGTTATTTATATATTCGGTTCGATTTGATTTTTTATTGATTCTTCCATCATGAACTAAAACCGAACCAATATATTTTGGTTTTCTAAAATATCAAATCAATCGATCAAAATATTATTTTCAAATACTGAATCAATCAATTAGATTGATTGATTCGGTTCGATTTTTTTGGTTTTCGATTTTTCCTAACCAAAACCATACCAATATATTTTGCTTTTCTAAAATATCAAATAGATAGATCCAAATATTGTTCTAAAGAACTAAATCGATCCATTGGATCTATTGGATCGTTTGAATCGATTGGATCCATTGGACCGATTGGATCCATTGCTTCGGTTCGATTTGGTTGGTTTTCGATTTTTCCTAATCAAAACCGAACCAATATATTTTAGTTTTCTAAAATATCAAATCAATTGATCCAAATATTGTTCTAAAGAACTGAATCGATCCATTGGATCCATTGGTTCCATTGGATCAATTAGTTCGGTTCGATTTTGTTGGTTTTCCATTTTTCCAAACCGAAACCGAAACCAATATATTTCTAAATATTTCATAAATAAATTAGCATCCAAAAATAAATTTGAAATCATAGGTCTCGTGTTAACCATTTGGGTTTCCTTTTAGATTTTTAAAATTTGTATTCATTCAAATTCTCTATATATGTTTTACCTTCTATTAAGTGTATGAATCTTAACAAAATTCTATAAATCAAAACAATTACATCGAAGTTTTTTTTTAAACTTCAAATTTAGCTTTAATTTTTAAAAACACAAGTTGTAAATATCTAATTAATAAAAATTGTGTTAGATTAGTAGTTATAGGCTTGAATTTTAAAAATCAAGGATAAAAAACAAAATGGTTATCGAATTGAGCAATAGATTTTCACTTTTCAATTTCCAATGAGACATACATTTTAAAAGCTAAGCAATTTTTCAAAATTATGCCTAAGGAAATTATTTTTTATTTTTAAAATGTGACCAAGATCTTAAGGGGCTGTTTATTTTGTGTTTTTATGTATAATTTATAAACGAGCTTTTATAACCACTTTTTAAATACCTTATACAAACGAGTTATCATTATAATTTTTTCTTTATAATCACTCAAAAATTACTCCTGATTTCTAAACACTCAAAATAAACACTCCACAATTTTACAAACAAACACCTCTTAAGCATTTTCAAATTGATTATAAAAAATGGTCTTGGGGACATGTGTTTTAGTTGTTGGATTGAACTGATAAGCCAATTTGATACATTTCAAAAGAGATATTATATTACTCATTATTAACGAAAACTTATCAAACTAGTCAAAATCTAGAAAATAATTATAAATAATCATAAAAAATGTAATTATTGTATTAATAAATATTAATGCATATTTTCTTATAATACAATATTATTAATTAGATACGCAAATATTTTAAAATTTGACTACAAATTTTAAAATATTTTGTAAGAATAACAAATATATGAGAGTTTTCTCATTATTAATTCATATTCATGACCAAAATATCATGGATTCGAACCCTCTATCTTTAATTATTGTAGAAGTCTCAAAACAACATAAGAAAAATGGCTTAAGAACTATTGATGTAACTTTATTACAACATAATAGATAGACTTGCTACAATATCTGAATAAGGCATCATCACAAAACTTGTAAGATCTGGTTGTGGATAGAGAATGAGAATTAACAACTTAGCATCTCTCCTTCATATAACTTATATCCTTTCATTTCTTAAGATGGCAACTGAAGCTTATGGTTGGTCTTTCAACTGAAAAGGTAAAATATGCCATAACATAATTAAGAAAAGAAATCCTCAATTTTCATAGTATAAGAAAGGTTAAAATATCATTTGGGTCCCTAAACTTTAAGGTTTGTTTCATTTTGGTCTTTAGACTTTCAAAAGTTTAATTTTAGTCCATGTACTTTCAAAAGTTTGTTCCGTTTTGGTCTCTAGACTTTCAAATGACTACCCAATTAGTCATCAAATGCATTGTTTTTTCTACCTCCTACACAAACATACTCTATCCCAAACCAAAACATCAAAGCCATCAAACCAACAAAAAAATACTTGTGGTGAAGTGAAGAACCAAAAAGAAAAAATAAAATACCTTGAAAGTTGTGGTGTTTGATGGATTGGTTGTACTCGATAGATGTGATCGAAGTGTTTCAAAATATTGCTTTTAGGGTTTGCGATCCTTGTGTAGTTGGGAGATGGAAGAGAAGGGAAAAAAATGAAGAACGAGTAAGGACTGGAGACCAAAATCGAAGTACGACAGAGGGGTTAAAGAGAAAGTCTCGACTCCGAGACCGAGCCGGACAACTAACAACTATGTGGCACGTGCTGCCAGGAGATAAATTATGAAATTTTATTTAAATTTTATTTTAAATAAAATATTATTTTAGTCCCTAAATATTTTTTTTTCCTCGTTAACCTCTACAAATCAAATTTTAGTAACTTTGGGTCGGTCAAAAACAAAAACTAAAAAACTTTTGTTTCATTTTTAGAATAAAATAATTTTAATTGTTGATTTTTGTAATTTATTATGTTAGCTGAAATTTTTTTAAAAAATAAAGTAAAAATTATTTTTATTTTTAATTTAAAGAAAATTGTTGTATTCTTTTATAAATTTTAGAAATGTCTGACATTTTATGTATCAAAAGTATTTCTATTATTAAACTAATTTTGATTAATATTAACTTCAAATTTATTATAAGTTCACTTTTATGTTTTTTTCAAAATTTAAGAATTATAAATTAAATTTTGAAAATTAGGTTTTATATCTCGTGACGATATTCAAGATGTGCGTAAGTTGACTCGAACAATACGAATATATAAAAACTTTTAGTAGTAGGCCAATCTACATTGACCTCTCTCCTTGATCTCCATTTTAAACCATTTTGGACAAAAAATAAACTGGGCAGCTCATCGAGATTACTTAAGATACATGGACACACCATAATATCTCACCTCAAATTGTTTGATCTCAAACAAAAATAAAAGAAAAAAAAAACTGGGCATAAAATTCAATGCTTGAATATCCTACCGAATCCTATAAACCAATTAAGTTGTTTGGTAAATGTAAAATGCATTCAAAATTTCTTTAGAAGAAAGAAAAAAGAACTCATAAATCTATCATATACAACAAAGAATGACTATGATATTTATAAAACAATGGAAGAATATTGGTGACTGAGTCATTAGGTGCACCGAGATATCTCAACTAGGTTGACACATCTTTTAGCTCCCTCATCATCTATCTCAGCCCAATATTAAATATTCATTTTAATTTGTATATCTCATCATAATACAGTCCTGAACTATTTAAAATATTGGTGACTCAAATAAACCTAAACTATTTTTCGGTATCATGTTGTAGGTCATTTAAGGCATATTGCTAGTACTCGATGGGTGGTCATCTCATAAGGCAGCTGGTCACTAGTATTTTGGCTGGTAGTTATCTCAGGCATATAAAACATGTCACTACCATCACTAGGACCTTGGTTGATAGTCCTCTCAGATAACTCGCTATCTAAATCATTTAATAACTTCATTTTTTTTCATCGCCCAAAATATCACAAATCTCAACATCGTCGTTCGTCATATCAAAGTTGGAAACGTCATGTTGCTTAGTGGTCATCTTAGGCTCGCTAAATAGTGCTAGGAAACTTGGCGCTCATGACGAATTTTGCTCACAAGGCGGTGGCATGAAATGTTTCTCTACAGGTTCTGATATAAAAGAACCTATATTATTCACTGTCATTTTAAAGTTGAGCACCTCATGTTGTTCAAGGGTCGTCAAAGGCTCATTAAGCAGAGATACGAAACTTGGCTCGCATGACAAATTTTGCTCGCAAGGCGGTGGCATGAAATGTTGCTCTACATGTTGTAATATAAAAGAGCCTATATTTTTCGCTCCTTTGCCACCGGCTGAACCAATCTTACGGTTAACATGGGATGACAATCGTCCGGATTTGTTGGTTGATCTCTTCAATTGAGTGAAGAAATAAAGATCTTGTCCATCAACACCTTTGAAGTCTTCCCATATTTGCCAAGGCTCGACAAAATCATAGAGATTACAGTCGAAGATAGTGTCCGGGAAATAATCTAAGCCATTAACCTTAGAATTAAGGTAATGCCATATAAGAATCTCATTAGTCGGCCTAAACTTAATGTAACGACCCGACCCGATCTAGGGTCACCTCTAGACTATCCATAAATGCATGATTTAAATATTACTTGGAAACACGAAAAACATAGAGTAAATTCTCCATTTAAAGCACAGTAATGATCGATTGATAACAACATAAAATGGGTACCCTGTTTATAAAGTATTCAAATAGTATTAGATAAAACATGGTACGGTAAAAATCAGACGAATTTTATAGAAAGAAAAGTATGCAAGACAAATAGACATCACTCGACACGAGTCCATGGTCTTTTTAGCCCCTCCGATCAGCCATACTGGTAGAGTCATGCGTACTTGAGGAACTCCACAGAAATAAACACGGTGAGTTATAAAAACTCAGTAAGGATCCCAACTGGAACAGAACGACTGAAGCAGTAAAACACAAGCTATAGAACAATAAATGGTTGAGTAAATGAATCACGGGAGTGCCTTAGGACTTATACAGCTCTTACGTTCAGTGGATGATGAAGGTGACTCCGGGGCTATTCCTAAGAACATGCCACTCCCGGGTCCCACACGATGGAATAGTACACTTTCGGGGCTACCATGTTAGGGAATGCCACTCCCGGGCCTTCAGTTGAGTAACTAGCTCGTGGTTTTATCATAATACGCATAACAGTCCAGATAAAATTTAAATACCGTAAGGAACAGAACAACCACAATATAGAAAAATTCAGCAACAAGACATTCAAAATTCTAAATTAATCCATGTTAGTCTACACGTACATTCAATTAAGTATAGAATACACAATTGCGGTAAAAGTTCCCTTACCTTGGTCGAAAAATCACTAAACCTCGTAAATACGCTCGAACTACGTGTTCCGCGGTCGTCTCCCAAGCTTAACTAGTCAAAATAGGGTAAATTAGTAAGAATTTGGCCTTGAAACCATAAAAAATGGGTTCAGAGCATTGAAATTACCCAATATCGAGTATCCAGAAATTTTTCGACGATCGGCGGCGGCGCGTGCCGAAAAAGTGGTCAGAGACGGCGGCACGTGACGTTTGCTCGCCGGCGCGTGAGTTGGACGCGCTGAATACCGAGAAGTGGGCATGGGACGCGTGGCACACTGGGAACGGGTGCAATCAGACTCGGGCGACAAAATCTGCAGGTTCGGAACCCATCAAACTAGCTGTCGGCTAGGTGTCAAGCTCGGAGTGGACTCGCCGGCGACTAGAACACGTGGCGATCCTGGATTCGCTGGACGAAGTAGAGGGCGCAGGTCAATCGGGTCAAATTTGACACTGTCGATTGCAGGGGCTGTCGGCGCAGACCTCAGCTGCTGATTGGCTCCTAGCACGTGCGGGCAGCGGCGATAGGGAATACGACAGGCGGCGTCTCGCGAATGCCTGCGGCTCTAATTTCCATCGCAGTTGTCGGTGGCTACTGGTTCCCGAGGTGACAAACTCTGATGACGGCGGTGATGAAGAAGATCCTCTCGGCGGCGCACTAAAATCGACGGTAATGATTGGTTGTCGGCTAGGCAATAATTGGACGTCAGAATCTTGTCGGAGGCTGAGCTGATGGTGTCGGATAGTGCAGAAAACGAGAGAGAAAAAGGACAAAAAACCAATGATAAGGGTTTTTTTGCTTTATATAAAAGGACAAAAGACCATGAAAATGACCAAAATGCCCCTAGGGCTAAAAATGACCATTTTACCCCTAGTTTTCAAATTCCGACTTCACACCTCTCGAGGTATGACTTAACTAACTACTTTTAACCAAAAAATAACTTTAGAACGACTCTCGGGATACTCGATAAGCCCGAAAATCACAAAACTAACCTTGTAAAATAGGGAACGAAAGGGCGGGTTGTTACCCAGTCGAAGACGGTGTCCAGGAAATAATCTAAGCCATGAACATTAGAATAAAGGTAATGTCATATATGAATAAAGGTCATTTCAAATATCAAAAAATTGAAAAGTTAAAACTAAGCTTATAGGTTCAAAATAATTAAATCATCTAGTTATTATTTTTTACATCTATGTATTAATTTCTCTTCCCCTTCTCTTCTCAGCATGCATATACTCAATTATTTTAGATGTACAGTTAAATTTTGATTCACTATTTTAATTTTACAGAATTTAAATTAAAAAAAAAAAAAACTTGATACACATCAAAATATTTCAAATTGATTTCAAGCTACGACTATCAATTTGACTTAATTGTATCGATTTGTGCTCTAATTGTATCGATTTTGGTTAGATTTTTGTCGATTTTGTGTTAAATCGATAACCGAACCAATATCTTCAGTTTTTCAAAAATTGAGTCAGAATCGATGTCCAATAAAGGACTATTTTTATTTAGTTCAGTTTTCGTTCAATTTTTTGTTTTGATTTCAATAAAAAATTTGATTTATTTTTCAATTTTTTGTATCATTCATAATTTGATTTTTTTTTTCCTAAAAATTTTCATTTTACAAACACAAAACAATACTTTCAAAAGTACACAATATTTACGATATTTTTACTTCATATTTCACACTTAAATTTATATATATATATATATATTCTTGTTATTTATATATTAAGTTCAATTTGTTTTTTTATTGGTTCTTCCATCACGAACTGAAACCGAACCAATATATTTCAATTTTCTAAAATATCAAATCAATAGATCCAAATATTGTTCTACGAAATTGAATCGATTCATTGGACCGATTGATTTGGTTCGATTTCATTGGTTTTCAATTTTTCCTAACCAAAACCGAAGCCATATATTTTAGTTTTCAAAAATATCAAATGGATATATCCAAATATTGTTCTAAAAAAACTCAATTCGATTGGATTGATTGGATCTATTGGATCGACTGGTGTGGTTTGATTTTGTTGGTTTTCGATTTTTCCTAACCGAAACCGAACCAATATATTTCGGTTTTCTAAAATATCAAATAGATCGATCCATATATTGTTCGAAAGAACTGAATCGATCCATTGGATCCCTTGGATCTATTGGATCGATTGGATCCATTAGATGGATTGGTTCGTTTCGATTTTGTTGAGTTTCGATTTTTCCTAATTGAAAAAGAATCAATATGTTTCAATTTTCTAAATATCAAATCGATCGATCCAAATATTGCTCTAAAGAACTGAATCGATCCATTGGATCTATTGGATCGATTTGTTAGATTCGATCGATTTGTTCAATTCGATCGATTGGTTCGGTTCGATTTTGTTGGTTTTTGATGTTGACTAATCGAAACCGAACCAATATATTTTAGTTTTCTAAAATATCAGATCTATCCAAATATTGTACTAAAGAACTGAATCGATCCATTGGATCGACTGGTTTAGTTCTATTTTGTTGGATTTTTATTTTATTTTCGTATGCAATGAAACTTCTATTAATCAAGAAAAAAGTGAAATTGCATGAAGTGAAGACAATATTTTTTATTCAAGAGATAGAAACCTAAATTTGGGAACTTAGCCGTTGAAGTGAGAAAAATACGAAACTTTAGGAAAACTTAGTCGATAGATTTGGCAATTGAAAGTATTTATAACTTGCAACCAATTGTCCAATAGAATTTGTCGATTTTCTCTTTTTTTTTCTTTTTTTTTTTAAGCATCCCATTAAAAATATCAAATTTTTATATTAGATTTTAATCTAAACCAACAACTTTAATCGGTTTAGATTAAACTCTCTTACGTGATAAAACTTAATGTATTATATTTATTTATTTTATTTGTACTTTATCATTTTGTAATTTTTTAAAAATCATTTTTAATACATAAAAGGTTATTTTTGCTAGGTTTGTAGTTAGGAAAATAGCACATCTGGTTTGTATTTAATAGTAAACAATCATTCTCAACCATTCATCAAACACTCTATCAATCCTCTCTTATCAAATTTCACATCAAACATAAAAAATTCTCATAAATTATAAAATCTTTTAAAATGTGGAAAAGTATATAAATATCTATTTGATTTGCATAAATAAATTAGCATCAAAAAATAAAACTGAAATCATAGGCTTCAGTGATAACCATTTGACTTTCCTTTTAGGCTTTTAAAATTTAATCAGGTATTCATTCAAAATCTCTATATATGTTTTACTTTCTCTTTAAGTGTATGAATCTTAACAAAATTCTATAAATCAAAACAAGTAAATTATAAATATCCAATTAATAAAAATTTTATTAGTTTAGTTGTTATAGGCTTAAATTTTAAAAATCAAGAATAAAAAACAAAATGGTTATCGAATCAAGCTATAGATTTTCACTTTTCAGTTTCCATTGCGACATACATTTTAAAAGCTAAGCAATTTTTCAAAATTATGCCTTAGAAAATTATTTTTTATTTTTAAAATGTGACCTAGATCTTAAGAATTTTCAAATTAATTATCAAAATTGGTCTTGTGGACATGTGCTTTAAGTGTTGAATTGAACTGATAAGCCAATTTGATGCATTTCAAAATAGTTATTATATTACTCATTATTAACAAAAACTTACAAAACTAGTAAAAATCTAGAAAATAATTATAAATATACATAAAAAAATGTAATTATTGTATTAATAAATATTAATGCATATTTTCTTATAATAAAATGTTAATAATTAGATAGCAAATATTTAAAAATTTGACTACATTTTTAATTATTTTGTGAGAATAACACATCTATTAGAGTTTTCCCATTATTAATTTGTCCCATTATTGTTTAATTATTGTTGAAGTCTCAAAAAACCAGAAGAAAAATGACTTAAGAACTATTTGATGTAACTTTATTACAACATAAAAATAGATAGACTCGCTACAATATATGAATAAGGCATCATCACAAAACTACTAAGATCTGATTGTTGATAGAGAATGAGAATCTTTACAACACAAACTTACATGGCATGTATAATCTCTATGAATTTAGTTGTAATAAAAAGCACCTACACTCTCGAAAACCATTTAAACATGGCGAATGACGAGCGTCGAGGGTTCGAGAAAGATCACGATTTCTTGTTGTAACTATGAACTAAAATAAAAACAAATACAACTAAGTGTGATAAGTGAAGGTCATCTCTCCTTTATATAATATATTATCCTTTCGTTTCTTAAGATGGCAACTGGAGCTTTTGGTTGGTCTTCCAACTACAAAGGTAAAATATGCCATAACATAATTAAGAAAAGAAATCTTCAATGTAAAATATGTTCAATTTTAGTCCCTAGACTTGCAAAATAAATTAAATTTGGTCTTAAGTTGAAAATTTTTGTTAAGTTTTATTTAAAATATAACCATCTTTCTCTATAAATTTAAGAAATATGTTTGCATATTTTCTTTATTTATATTAAAATTATCAACATTGTTGAATCATTTAAAAAAAATATCAACTTCAAATTTATTAGGGATGAAAATGATTTTTTTTGAAAGTCGAGAAACTAAAAGTAGACATTTGAAAGTCTAGAGACCAAAATGGAACAAACTTGAAAGCTTAGGGACCAAAATGAAACAAACCTAAAACTCTAGAGACCAAAATGGTATTTTAACCTAAAAAAATCAAGGAATATTTTGAGTAGAAATTTGTCACCTCTGGAAATAATAATAGAAGAAGTCGGCATAGAGTAGCATTTGCACGAGGCCAGAAATTCCAGCAGCAAGTTTGCAAAGTGTGAGCAAAACCAATGTCTTCGTCAACATGTATTCGATTAAAGGTGAGCAAAACCAAGTTTACATAATATATGAAAAGAGAAACTTTAATGTTCATCTTGAATTCCAACTATGCTACTCTAAACGTGTCGCGACACTTCAGGATGATCGCTCCAACGATATATTCATTTCTATTTTAGAATAGTGGGTAAATGCAAGCAGATGAAGAAGATGGTTATTCAACTGCTCAGAAGCTAAGTAGACAAGTAAAAAAAAAAGTAACTAAGTATAGTGGAGAATTTGGAGGCATGAAGTTGAGAATTATTGTTATAAGAGGCTCTAAAAAATATTACGTTTCTAGGTCTAGAGATATGATAATAGTCAAGGTGAGCGTAAACTAGTCCAGACTCCCATTCATAAGTTTTGTGTTTTTAGGTCTAGAGTCAATCTTGTTGTTTAAATTTACAGTTGGAATAAAAGAATACTTATTGGATTGAAGGTTGTAGGTTTCTTATCTTGTATTAATTCTAATTGTGGTTTCAAGGTATTAATAGATCTAATATCATTAAACATAGCTGATGTTTAGTTTAGTATACAAAAAGCCAATCTGATACACTAATTGATGAACTAGATCAATTCTAAACATTGATCCATCCAGGCATTGTATTTACGTTATTTGTGAACTTACTTTCTATTGGTATAAATTTGATTGCAAGTGTACAAACAATGAATTCAGCTCTAACTGGAACATTGTGTGTGTAAATTCTTTGCTATAACAAATTCAAGGCTCTCATGTAGTTGCACTTCTTAAGTTCTCATAGAAAATGATCTGGCACCTCAAATACTATTTCTAACATGAATATGAAATTAGAAATGCCGAGGAGGTCACTAGTGTGGGAATGTATTAAGGGAAAAGGGTTTTGCTGATGCATAAAACTGCATACCGCATACAAGGAATAATTTAATTTATGATTCAATTAACATGAAAGTCCGAAGGTAAGTGAGATTTTTAATTTGCACTATGATCAATATCAAAAAATGCATAACAATTCACATTTTTATTTCCATAAATCCAACACGTGGAAAATCGACAAGTTCCACGGGTATCCAAAACATGACAATGATAGAAAATTTGTCAACTTCAAAAAGAACAATATCAAATGCCTACATTCAAACACATGAGTTTAAACAAGAGTACGTTTATAAAAAGGGAAAAAAAAGAAGATGGAAACGGAGCAATGGATTCAAGAACTATCTCTTCAATGGTACTGATGAAATACTCCAGTATTAAAATCATACCCAAGTAGAAATACATATTGCCCAGTCAAATTGTCGATGTTCTTTGTTCCTTGTAGAAGTATTAGCTGAGGGAGGATGGCAACAGCTTCCAAGTACAAAAAAAATGTCCACATGAATTGTTCCATTGATTGAGTTCAATACGAGAAAGAAATGTGAAACAATTCCTTAATTAAAGGCTTAATAATAGACACACGTGATGACTAATGACTTTACTTCACGTACATTTTTCTTTATCCCTTGAATAGTTTCAATGTGAACTTTTATTTATATGTAAGAAAAAAAACAGAAGAAAGAGCTAACCTTCTTGAGAGTAAAATTTTCACAAACACGAGTTAAAAAACACCCAAAGATCATAACAAATACCAAGCAGCATAAGTTAATAGATTCTGTAAAATAATTATAAAATCGGTTCAATTACAAGATGATGCACTTCAAATAACCAGTTGATGAGGAAAGAAAGTGAAGAACTAGAAAGAAAAAAGAAAATACCTTGAAACTTGTGGTGTTTGATCAATGGATTGGTTGTATTCGATAGATGTACAAAGGTAATGCCATATAAGAATCTCATCAGTTGGACGAAACTTAAATCCTTTTAGTTATTTCATGGTTAGTAGTAATTCTGAAATCGATTGCGATGACATTATCAAAGACAAGTCAAGTTCCAAGTTGCTGCAGTTGATAAAGTTGTTAGGTTAGACATATATATTCAATCAAATATCAAAAAATTGAAAACTTGAATTTAAGCTTATAGGTTCAAATTAATTAAATCATCTAGTTATTATTTTTTATATTTATCTATTAATTTGTCTTCCCCTTCTCTTTTAAATGTATAGTTAATTATTTTGAATCCCTATTTTAATTTTACAGAATTTAATTTTAAAAAAAAAATTGATACACATCAAAATATTTCAAATTGATTTCAAGCTACGACTATCAATTTGACTTACTTGTATCAATTTGTGTTGTAATCTGTTTTATGTATAAACAAATTATAAAAAAAAACTCCTATACGAAGATTTTGTGTGATTTCGGTTAGATTTTTGTCGATTTTGTGTTAAATCGATAACCGAACCAATATCTTCAGTTTTTCAGCAATTTGGTCCGAAACAATGTTCGATAAAGGACAAACTATTGGTTCGGTTTTTATTTGGCTCAATTTTCGTTAGATTTTTTGTTTTGATTTCAATAAAAAAATTGATTTATTTTTCAATTTTTTGTATCATTCATAATTTGATTTTTAATTATTTTTTAATAATTTTAATTTTACAAACACAAAACAATACATTCATAAGTATCACAATATTTACAATACTTTTACTTTATATTTCACATTTAAATTTATATATATATATATATATATATATATATATATATATATATATATTGGTTGCTTTTAGG